>JAXIVD010011801.1:0-7500 GCA_036785275.1 Cancer borealis
TATATATATATATATATATATATATATATATATATATATATATATATATATATTATATATATATTATATATATATATATATATATATATATATATATATATATATATATATATTATATATATATATATATATATATATATATATATATATATATATATATATATATATATATATATATATATATATATATATATATATATATATATATATATATATATATATATAATATATATATATATATATATATATATATATATATATATATATATATATATATATATATATATATATATATATATATATATATATATAAATATATATATATATATATATATATATATATATATATATATATATATATATATATATATTATATATATATATATATATATATATATATATATATATATATATATATATATATATATATATATATATATATATTATATATATATATATATATATATATATATATATATATATATATATATATATATATATATATATATATATATATATATATATATAATATATATATATATATATATATATATATATATATATATATATATATATATATATATATATATATATATATATATATATATATATATATATATATATATATATATATATATATATATATATATATATATATATATATATATATATATATATATATATATATATATATATATATATATATATATATAATTATATATATATATTATATATATATATATATATATATATATATATATATATATATATATATATAGCTCCTTCGAGATAATGTCAGCTAGGTTAGGTACTGTAGTGGTGCTGATATCACCCACCCCATCTTTCACGTCGCTTGTGTTGGGGCTAATAGTGGTGATGGTGGCGACCACCCCAGAGATGTTGGAGGCTTCACCCATTGCTTCCTCTGCACTCGAGGCCTTGTTCTTGCTCCGCGTTTGGCGATCAGACATCTTGCCTGAAATAGTGCAGTACGGCAACATAAATTGTGGGGAAATATATCGAAGAGGAGGGTGAACGGGATTGTTGACGTTTGTTTACGTTTTTTTTAAGGGGCTGGCGAGCAGCTGGCGGTGTGGGTATTTCTGTTTTATACCATGTCTTGTACAGTATTATTCCTTGTTTTGACTTAAAACGAGGGTTGAGACATACCTGGAGCAGGCAGCGATATTACTGGCTGCTGGGAATATTTGGCACGTCGAAAAATAGGTTATAATAAGGAGCTGCTGTTAGTCGTGTGCGCCTCACGCCGCCATACCATGTAGTATGGAAAAACTATTATGGAATTTGTATAGGAAAGTGAGAAAACAGGAGTAATCTACGCTATTACAAAAAGAAAAAAAATATTTGCACAGGAATTAAATACTAAATTTGGTGAACGGATACTAAGTGCTTATTGAGTTTCTTCGAAAAAAATAATTGATTTAACTCTGATGTAGAGTTGTTACCGGGATCACTGCATGAGGAAACCATCGATTCGAAATGTAACTTGAGTTCGAAAAAGGACTTTGAAACAATGAAGTTAAAATAGTTTTGGGTGAAATATCTTCCCCTGTATCCAAAAGTATGTTAAGAAGCATTTCGTTTGATTCTTCCCTTTCTTCTACATATCTTTGTGAAGCAGGGTTTTTAACTCTTGTTGTCCTGAAAAGAAAACAGCGTAATCGATTTGATGTAGAAAACAACTTGCGTTGTGCGCTGTCATCCTTCAAGCCTAGAATCTTTGATCTTGTGAAAAAGAAATAGTAGCATCCATCTCACTGAAATAAGCTATTTACACGATACAATTCATGAAGTCAGCTTTTCATTTCAGTATTACTATTCATTATTCATATTTAATTTGTGGAACAGTGCATATCTTGGTTTTAGTTATTTACTGGAGTAGGTTTATTTACATTTCTTTATATATCCTTTTTAGTTTATAAAACTGTGCCTATCTTCGTTCTAGTCTTTTACTGGTATAAGTATCTACATTTCAGTATCATGAGAACTCGATATATTATGTATGGGCAATGCCTTCATATTTCATAATTAGATAGTTTATGGAACTGTGGCTGTCTTGGCTTGATTTATTTACTGGAGTAAGTGTCTTTACATTTCATTAATATGGGAACTCAAAATGTTATATACGTACCATGTCTTTGCATGTCATGGAATCAGTGGTTTACTAGATTTGTTGTATGTCCATTTCAGTCTCATGTGTATTTCCGAATATTATATGCTATGTTTTCAAATTGTTTTGTTCCTGGAACTGCAAGGCAGTTTTGCCAATTTGCTAATTTAAAAACTTTTTTCACTCCCTTTGAATCAAATGTTTATTTACTTAGTAAAATGCCTCGTGCCTATATTAGTTCATTCATTTCAATACAAGCAAAAATCTGTTGTTTTCCTAAACAGTGCTAAAATATAAATAAAAAAAAAAAAAAAAATTCAATATATATACAAAAGCGAGGAGGTGGGTGCGTGCGGGTCTGCTGGAAGCAAAAAGGGGGCATTATAAGATAGTTTGGGAATCATTGGTGTAGAGTGACTCAGACTGGTTGAGGGCTGCAGCTGTTGGTTGTCAGGGTACTGAGAGATCTCTTGATCCGAATTAAACGAGAATCGCATCTCTACTTGAACATTTGCAGTATGAGTATTTCTGGTCAGTCTACTTCACTAGTTCCCATTTAATATGAGCATACGATTTAGAGTAAACAATAAGAGCATCTATGAAATTTATGTCTGTGAGATTAACCTTTCAGATATTTGTATTTTTTCTACATCACAAACCGTTAGCACCAGTAGGCTTTACAGAGACAAGATGGACTTGCCTCTTGCCTGTTATTTGGCGTGGTTTTTTAGGTTTTTTATGGAGATGCCTCGGAATTTTACGTTCTCTCTTGAATATGTTGAGAACGATCAGAAGCTATTGTCGCTAAAGCCTCAGATGCATATAAACATTGTAAGTCCCGTCTGGGGACACTATTTGGGTAGTCTTTGGCCACTCGGCGGTAATACCAAATAATGGCAAGTGGCCAGCGGATATTGGAGGATCGAATCCGGGACCCTAGATTTTCATGCCCGAACGCTGACCACTACACTACCGTCTTGATATGAGCATATGATACATAATAAATAATATGAGCATCTATTAAAGTTATGTCCATAAAATTATCCTTGAGACCCCTATATTTCAGATGAGAAGTGTAGTGGCAGAAATTGATACAATATTAAAGTTATTCCCCATCCAGGATGTACCATCATTAGTTGTAGTTTAGTTTAGTCTAGTCTAGTATAGAATAGTATAATAGTCTAGTCTAGTATAATAGAGTATAGTATAGTATAGTATCTTCCTCAATTTTCATTCTTTACCCTAAAATGTCCATGGCCATGTTTTCTACAAGGTCATGGTGTTTCCTTCTATCTGTTTTTCCTGCCGGCATGTTGCCGGAGGGAGAAGAAGGGGAGGGTAGGGAGAGAACCTTATTCTGTTCAATCCTGTTCTCCAACTCTTAGTGTACTTGTAGTTGTATGTAGTCCAGCAGATACTCTAATTATAGACCAATAGGTATTCTGGTGTCTGTTCTTCTCATGTATTCTCGTGTATTCTCTCTCTCTCTCTCTCTCTCTCTCTCTCTCTCTCTCTCTCCTCTCTCTCTCTCTCTCTCTCTCTCTCTCTCTCTCTCTTCTCTCTTTCTCTCCCTCCCTCCCTCTCTCCCTCTCCTCTCCCTCCCTCTCTCTCTCTCTCTCTCTCTCTCTCTCTCTCTCTCTCTCTCTCTCTCTCTCTCTCTCTCTCTCTCTCTCTCTCTCTCTCTCTCTCTCTCTCTCTCTCTCTCTATCTCTATCTCTATCTCTATCTCTATCTCTATCTCTCTCCTCTCTCTCTCTCTCCCTCTCCCTTTCCCTCTCCCTCTCTCTCTCTCTCTCTCTCTCTCTCTCTCTCTCTCTCTCTCTCTCTCTCTCTCTCTCTCTCTCTCTCTCTCTCTGTCTCTGTCTCTGTCTCTGTTTCTGTCTCTGTCTCTGTCTCTGTCTCTCCATCCACCCAAAGACAGACTTCGATAACAGAATGCAGCTTCACATCATCTCTTGCTTTCTTCAATAATTTAGATGTCATTCTGGTTCGACACCCACACTTCGGTGGGTGCTGACCGTTACTCTGTCCTGTGAGTGTGTCCTGCGAGACACAGATAATCCTTGTGGCAATCAGCCTCGTCACTTCCCTAATGGGAAGTGACGAGGCAACCAAAATTGTTTTTGTACTACATAAGTCTGCCGCTCTTTGAGCGTAATGAATTGATAAAAACAAAAAAATCTCTCTCTCTCTCTCTCTCTCTCTCTCCTCTCTCTACTCTCTCTCCTCTCGCTCTCGCTCTCGCTCTCGCTCTCCTCGCTCTCGCTCTCGGTCTCTCGCTCTCTCTCTCTCTCTCTCTCTCTCTCTCTCTCTCTCTCTCTCTCTCTCTCTCTCTCTCTTCTCTCTCTCTCTCTCTCTCTCTCTCTCTCTCTCTCTCTCCTCTCTCTCTCTCTCTCTCTCTCTCTCTCTCTCTCTCTTTCAATTACACGCAAACACACATTGACAAATTCTATTTTCTCATCTTAAGGACAGCGAGGAGGGTGGCGACGGCGGCGGCAGCGGCGGTACTGACGGTACTGACGGTTGGGAGTGGTGGCGAGCGGCGCTGTGCTGCTGGAGGGGGGACCAGCTTCGCCCTGCCTGCTGCCGCTGTTGCTACTATTGTTGTTGCTGTTGCTACTGCGACAAAAACAACAAAACAATCTCACACACGCGCAAGGCGGATATACAATACATACTGCAGGTGAGAGTGTGTGTGTGTGTATGTGTGTGTGTATGTATGTGTGTGTGTGTGTGTGTGTGTGGTGTGTGTGTGTGTGTGTGTGTGTGTGTGTGTGTGTTGTGTGTGTGTGTGTGTGTGTGTGTGTGTGTGTGTGTGTGGGTGTGTGTGTGTGTGTGAGTTTGTGTGTGTGTGTGTGTGTGTGTGTGTGTGTGTGTGTGTGTGTGTGTGTGTGTGTGTGTGTGTGTGTGTGTGTGTGTGTGTGTGTGTGTGTGTGTGTGTGTGTGTGTGTGTGTTGTGTGTGTGTGTGTTTTGTGTGTGTGTGTCTGTGTGTGTGTGTGTGTGTGTCAATGACTTACAGAAAGATGAAAGTGCAATGAAAGCATGGATCGGTAGATGAATGATTGATGGTTCCTTCTCCTCTTCTTTCCTTGCATTACTACTACTACTACTACTTCTACTACTACTACTACTACTACTACTACTACTACTACTACTACTACTACTTCAACTTCCAGTTCTACTCATACTACTTCTAATACTACTACTACTACTACGACTACTATTACTACTACTATTACTAGTACTACTACTACTACTACTACTACTACTACTACTACTACTACTACTACTACTACTACTACTACTACTACTACTACTACTAAAATTATTACTACTACTACTACTACTACTACTACTACTACTACTACTACTACTACTACTACTACTTATAATAATAATAATAATAATAATAATAATAACAATAATAATTATAACAATAATAGTAATAAAGCAAATAGACATGCTGGGTGACCATGAAATCTAATAACTTCACCCAGCATCCCTAAACTGCTCGCTCAGGAAAGAAAGTTCTTCCATGTCTTTCACAAGGTAGGAGAGAAGGTAGGAGGTAGAAAGGAAGGTAGGAGGTAGGAGGTAGAAAGGGAAGTAAGAGGTAGAAAGAGAGGTAGAAGGTAGAAGGTAGAAAGGGAGGTAGGAGTTAGAAAGAGAGGAAGGATGTAGAAAAGATTTTAGGAGGTAGGATGTAGAAAGGGACGTAGGAGGTAGAAAAGGAGGTAGGAGGTAATAGGTAGAAAAGGAGGTAGGAGTTAGAAAGTGAGGTAGGAGGTAGAAAGGGAGGCAGGAGGTAGAAAGGTAGGTAGAAGATAGAAAGGAAAAGGAAGATAGGAGGTAGAAAGGGAGGTAGAAGATAGAAAGGAATGTAGGAGATAGAAAAGGAGGTAGGAGCTAGGAGGTAGAAAGGGAGGTAGAAGGTAGAAAGGGAGGTAGGAGGTAAGAGGTAAAAAGGGAGGTAAAAGGTAGAAAAGGACGTAGAAGGTCGGAGGTAGGATGTAAAAAGAAAGGTAGGAGATATAAAGAGAGGTAAGAGATATAAAGGGAGGTAAGAGATAGGAGGTAGAAAGAGAGGTAGGAGGCGGTAATGTAGTGGTCAGCGTTCGGGCATGACAACCTATGGTCCCGGGTTCGATCCCCTAATAATGGCTAGGCATACACTTCACGATGATGAGATCAAACTATGTAATGATGGATTTGAATTTGTAAATCATTATAAATATCTTGAGCATATAATTCAAAGAAACCTGTTGGATACTTTAGATGTGGCACATCGCTTAAATAAGTGTTATTCTCAATTTATCTGTTTTTAGGAGTTTAAAATTTTTTTCTCATGATACATTATTATATTTTTTCAACTCATTTCGTCTGCCTATCTATGGACTAGAAATGTGGGATAGCAGTACAGTAATTAGTAAACAAATTTTCAAGACATTTGAAGTGCCTTACAACAATGCCTTAAAGAGGATATGTGCTGCTCCTCTATCTCCACCAGCAGCCATTTGATTGCAAATTTTCTTAATCAGTTTTTATTGAAACACCACTATTGTCTTATTCTTGCCAGATTTTATATAAGAATATTACACTCCGTTTATGGTTTTTAAATGGAGTCGCTCCGTTTTGAAGTCAGACATGATTTTAAATCAGTGGATGCCCTTTTTAAAAAGTGTATAGCATGAGCCTACATGAGTGTTATGTGCAAATTGTTAAAGCCAGGATAGTATTGTTTCAGACACACCACCCACAAACTGGTAAAGGCATTCCATGATCATACATATTATTTTATTTTTATAGTTTTCGGTTTTAAATACATGCTTATGGACCTATTCAAGTATGAAATATTGTGTTTTCTTATTATTTTACATATGACTTTTTGGCTTTAAATGACGTACATTTTTAATGAAATAATGTTTATTTTTAAATATCTAAATTCTTCATCTCAAATATTCATCAAGTAAACTCCACACTATGTATATTATTATACAAAATAAAGCTGTTTGACTTTGACTTTGACTTTGACTTTGACTTTGACTTTGACTTTGACTTTGACTTTGACTTTGACTACCACCACCACCACCAACACCAACTGGTAGTCCAGGCCAGCTATATCGGTGGCTGTCGGGGCAGTGTATCTAGTACCCCTGAGACATAGGAGGGCAGGCCTGAGCAAGGAAAAGGAGATATGTCATCTCATCCAGGTGACAACGTGGCTCCTTGGCTAGTGATTCTTTTCTGCGATTACATATCTTAGTCTTGAATAGAAGCCCCTGGCTTTGGATCCCATCCCGCAGGACGTAGCACAGACCAGGCGTGTGAAGCTGCCCTGATTAACATACTGCATCCTATCCCCATAAGC
>JAXIVD010011802.1:0-5000 GCA_036785275.1 Cancer borealis
CGCCTTCCCTCACCCTCCCCTCACCCTCCCTTCACACCACGTTATGGCATAAGTTTCCACGTGACTATATTGGCGGGGTGAGGGCTTGATGGGGGTGGGGTGAGGGAATTTGCCTCAACATAGGTATAGCAGGGATTATTCTGCCGTCTGGAGGGGTGTGGGAGGTAAGGGGAAGCAGGGTTATGGGGGAGGGGATGCAACGGTAATGGGAGGGTTGAGGGAAGGTGTTACTATGGCTGTGTATGGGGGAGAGGTGCTACAGATTGCTATTGGATGGGAAAGTAGTTGTGGAAGGGGAAGGGGAAGAGTTAACTGGGGAAGGATAGAGGGGAAGGAAAGACTGGTGTTAGTGTGTCCGTGTAGAGAAAGAGGGAAGTTTTATAATAGTGTGGAAAGGGAACGGTAGGTGTTGTAGTAGAAGGGGAGAGGAGGGATGGGTTACTGGGGACGAGGATGGGGGAGGAAGGGGGGAGGAGGGGAGGAAAAAAGAAAGAAAGTACAGAAGGTATAACAGAAATATGAACAACAGTGAATATAAATAATCAATATGCAAATGATAGTGTTAAAAAAGATGTGAAGCGTTTAAACATAATTTCAAAAAAGCAAACAATCACGTATCATTTTCATGATATGTTAATTTGTTGCGTTAAATGTTCAAAAAAGCGAGAAATTCAATCATGCATAACATTCAGACAGGTGCAAGCAAGGATTTATCTCTGTGTGAGTGATATGTTTCCCCGATTTTTTCCCCTGATCAACAAGCACCACTTACATATTTTGTTTCCCCTTCACTTCATCTTTCTTCATTACATTATACAGGGGAGAAAAAGGTGAGTCTCCCTTTTCACCGTCAGTTCCGAGAAGAAAACGAGCCGAAGTTGCGCCTCATTCCCATATTTTCATTTCAACTCAAAAAAATATAAATGTAACTTTTCCTCCTCCGGCTGTTGTGAGGGACTGCCTGAAGGGAAGGGGAGGTGAGGGCTGTGAGAGGAAGGGGAGTGAGGGGAAAAGGGGATACACGAGGGTATTGAATATTAGCTAAGATAGGAGAGTGTCCGTTGAGGGAGGATGTGTTTCAGAGGCAAAAAATCATGTGGAGTTACGGAGGAGGTGGAGGAAGAGGAAAAGGAAAAGGAAAAGGAAGAGGAAGAGGAAGAGGAGTGAAGAATTGAAAGGGAAAAAAGTGAGGGAGGAGAGGAAAATAGAAGAAGCCACGTTTGGTTGGAGAAGGTAAAAGTAAGATACAGAACAGACGAGATAAAGTAAGGAAGAAAGGGAGAATATACAAGAATACCAAAACAATACAAGCTGCAAAAGAAGAGATCAAAGGCTTGTTTTATTGAAGAGCAACGAGGAGAGGAATAAAAGGGGAGGGAGGGATAGGTAAAAGGAGAAAAGTGAAAAGAAACAACGAGAAGGTAAAATAGAATACAATTGGCCTCGGGATAGCACTCTACCTTCCTCTCTCTCTCTCTCTCTCTCTCTCTCTCTCTCTCTCTCTCTCTCTCTCTCTCTCTCTCTCTCTCTCTCGCTCTCGCTCTCGCTCTCGCTCCTCCTCCTCCTCCTCCTCCTCCTCCTCTTCCTCCCTTCCCTCCACCGCCCCTCCTCTTACCCTCCAACACAGGCTTTTGTAATTGACAGAAAAATAAGAACTAGAAAATAAACTTGTCATTTCTTTATTCGCTTAAGGAAGTTGATTAATGGATGGATTTTGTTTTTGTGTTTGTGTGTGTGTAGGGGGGGAGGAGTGAGGGATGGAAGGACAAGTCAAGCGAATAATTTACAAAAAAAAATAAATAATAACAGGAAAAGGATGAAGAGGGAAGGGAAAGCATGTAAGTGTGAGTGTGCGGAGTAAAAAAAAAAGTGTGTTAGGCCCTTAGGTGGGAAGAGGAGGGAGAAGGGGAGAGGGGAAAGGGGTTAGTGAGCCCATTTCTCATCACCAGCACGTAGCTAGCGAGGCCTCAAGGGCATTGGTGTTGCTGGTGATTGCAGGCTGGAGGGCGAGCTGAGCCTATACACTCCTACTTCGCCTACCTACAGTGAGTGGGGTAGGTTGCGAGGGCGTGGAAGGGCGTGGGGGATTGCATGCCTCTCAAGGGTGTGATTATGGTAAAAAGTGAAGGGGGAAGGTGCGCTATACTACGGCACTCATCTCCGTAGCCTTTACTTTATTGTTCCTGTGAGGTTGTGTTTCGAGTTCCAGAAGGGCGTGGCAGCTGGGATGGTCTTCTCAGGAGTGATGGAGGTGGGAGAGAGTTAGATAGATAGAGATAGACAGATAGATAGATAGAGAGAATGGATTATTTTATTGCTACCTTGCTCATCTACCTCACAATAGTGTTTTAGGCCTAAGGATGAAGATGTATTATCGATGAACACAAAATATACTGCGATGAATGTGCTGCCATAATGTAATCCTCTTCTGGTCTTCCCTAGCAAGGCACACACTTCCGTTAAAACAACTAAAGGAAAGATACACAGCCAACAAGTATAGGATGTATGACCTTGTGTTATGACGCGGACTCAAACCAGGGCTGTGTAGGATATCTAATATATTGTGTTTGCCATTAAACTTAACTTAACTGTGGTAGAGTTGTGGTGTTAGTGGTGGTGGTGTGGTGTGGTGTTAGTGGTGGTGGTTTGGTGTTAGTGGTGGTGGTGTGGTGTTAGAGTGCCGTCTGGAAGCAACAGTCTCGTGTGTGTCTCTTTACTAGCGAACTTCACGGGGCTATAACACACAGCCACCTCGTATCACTCAAGTATTGTAACACAAAACACACACACACACACACACACACACACACACACACACACACACACACACACACACACACACACACACACACACACACACACACACACACAAACACACACACACACACACACACACACACACACACACATACACTCGTAACAAAAATATACCCCCAAAAAATCCGTGAAATCATTTGGTATCAGTTTTCAGGCAGTGGTGAGCGGGTTGGTATTCTATTTCCTGTCGTGTACCCAGCTGCTTCCGCCTAACAATGACTTGGAGTTTTGATTCACTCGTTCAGTCATTTCCAATCCTCTCTTTGGGGTTCCGGATACAGAACTTTGTGCCATGGTTCATTTTTTTCCTCTGGTTTCTAATTTCCCTTTGCACTATTTCACCTTAAAAATGAACAAAAATCAATCCTGCAGTAGCTGGCTTTGCTACCACCCCCCCTCCCCTCCCGTCCACTACGTCTCTCTCTCCTCCCAGCCACTCCACATTCCTCTCCACAACACTCAGCTCCACTTCACCCTCGCATTCACTTCCACTCCGCTCCATCCACGCCAGCCAGACTACTTCAAACCACTCATTCTTCTCCTCCTTTTCTCCTTCTCTTCGTCCTTCTAGCTTGACACCTTTCTTCACACCTCGTCTCAACCTCACTCCACCACATTCCACACAACCTATCCCCCTTTGCTCCACCCCACGCCACACAGCCTCACTCATCATACCCTCTGCAGCTTCCCATTCCCGCCCCAGACCACTCCATCCTCACCTTGACCTAAGAGTAACACACTTTCTTCTGAAAACGCACTCACAAATGTTTGGGATTGAAATGCTGACACCTCACGTCACACACATCCGTCCCTTCCTCCTCCTCCGCCTCTTCCTCCTTTTCTTCCTCTGCTCCCTTTCCTTCCCCTTCCCCCGTCTCGTCTTGTCCCCTCTCCCTGGCGTCGTCTTGCAGTAAGATTGCGTCTGGATGGACACGCCAAGGCACACAAGAGAAAATATTTCCCCTTTGTCATCACGTTGCCCGCTGCTGCTTCGTGTGAGATGCAATTATCCCCCACACGGAACTGTTTGCCAACGTTGCCATAAATCTTCAAATGTTTGTCTGTGTCCCTCATCTCGTTACTACCACTACTACTACTACTACTACTACTACTACTACTACTACTACTATTACTACTACTATTACTATTACTCTCCTCTCCTCTCTTCTTTCTACTACTATTTCTACTACTACACTACTAACATTATTATCACCGATGAGAAGTAAAATAACAGTAAATAATAAATAATAATATTAATACAGTTAGTGGAAGACTTCAACATTTGGCAAGGGTCTCGGGGCGTGACACCTGCACGGATGAAGAATGTGCTTTGCGTCAGCTCAGGATGGTTTTCATTTCCTTGCGACATTCGGGTGTTAGCACTGCGACACGCCTTGATGTGTGTGTGGCGCCAGGCTGTGTGATGGTGGGATTGTGGCGGAAGATGTGTCGGGGATGTGGTGTGTGGTATAGTGTGTTGTGTTGTTGTGAGCGTTGTGGCTGAGAGGAGCAGTGTACACTATATACTGTGTTGTAGGTGTTGCTGTGTACCGTGGTGGGTGGTGTTGTGTCTCCCCTTTGCACATCCCGGAAGGTTAGAAGAAAAATTAACTTGGTAAATCGACTAAATAATTTGACACACTTTCTAGGACAGCCAAAGTTTACAGGTTAAGTGGAGTGCTTTCCTTGACGTGCTGTTCGACTTTGTGTACAGTTTTCGATTAATTTGACGCGTTCAATTCTTTTCGTCTCCTGATTCTCGGAAAAATAGAAAATTGTCACAAATCCTCAGTCTCTCACCCCTTTTTTTCTCCTGTCATTCAATTTTTCCTCTCTTCCTTTCCCCTCTTTTCTCTTTGTTTAGTTTTTCTGTATCTCCGAATTTTTCTTTATTTCGTGTTTTCTTATATTTGTTTCTGCTTCCTTTTTTTTCCCTTTCCTTTTTTTTCTCTTCTCCTCTTCTTTTATTACTACTCTCTTTCGCTTCCTCTCTTTCCTGCTTCCTCTCATTTCACTCCTTCCTCGCCAGAGCTCGCAGTCACTCATTCTGACCTTCCTTTGTTTCCGTTTACGAGAAATATTTAAGGTCTGAAGATTTTATTTTTTCCTCTATATATTTACTTTGTTTTGTTTTTCTCCTCCATCCTTCCTTCCTTCGTTTCCTTCCACCTTTTCCTTCATCG
>JAXIVD010011803.1:2500-10601 GCA_036785275.1 Cancer borealis
CACACTGTAACGATGGAAGACAACCGTGATGTACTTACTTCCCTTGAGGATAGCTCGGCCCGAGCCAGCCCTGTATGTGGCGTTAGTGAACAGCCATGGTTAGGTGAAGATAGGCCTGTTAGTCCTGTTAGTGAGCATAGTAATACAGGACGATTAAAATTTGCTCAGGAAGTGCCTGAACAGCCCCTGCAGCATACAACGGATCGTGTTAGTTCTTGTGAGAACGTAATGGGTTCAAGGAGAGTGAGCCCAGCTGCCAGTGTTGCTGACTGTCTCCAGTCAGTCGGAATGGCGGAGGAATTGAGATTCCAACTAGAAATGAAGTGGGTGGAGATGGAAGCTGCGAACGAAGAGAGAAGGTTAGAAGCTGAAGAGAGGAGAGAGGCTAGAAGGTTGGAAGCAGAAGCTGAAGCGAGAAGATTAGAAGTTGAAGAGAGAAATGAAGCAAGAAGATTAGATCTAGAAGTCAGAAGGTTGGAGATGGAGAAGTACAGAGATTTTGAATGGGAAAGATCCAGACTTGGGGCCAACTCAACTCATAAGGGAGGAGAAGGAGAGGAGAACTCAGTTGAGTGCCAGATGGTAAGGAGTTTACAGCTCATCCCTGATTTTGATGAACAGAATGTAGCAGAATGGTTTAGAAGGTTTGAGAAGAAGGCGGCTGAGTTTGGCTGGCCGGGAGAGAGATGAGTTGGCCTAGTGGCCAATAAGTTGAAAGGCAGAGCATTGGAGGCCTACGACAATATGTCGGTGGAAGATTTAGAGAGTTATGCGCACTTTAAGGCTGACATCTTGAGGGCTTACGAGCTGCGGCCTGAAGCCTATCGCCTAAAGTTCTGAGGTGGGAAGAAAGGACCCGGAGATTCCTACCTCGAGTGTGCCCGCCATTTAGAGCAGGCATTTAAGATATGGATTATGAGTGAGGGAGTCGATACTCTCCGCGACCTGGAGAAGCTGATGGTGATGGAGCAGTTCATAAATGCTGCTGATAAGGAACTGGTGCCTCTCCAGCGTGAGAAGCGTTTTAAGACGCTGAAGAAGGCTGCCACCTGGGCTGACGACCATGTGTTAGCCCATCGCTCGGAGCCTCGTGCTGGAGGTGGATTCAAGGAGGGAGGACCACGAGGGCCAGGGGGCGGTGGTAGCGCTAGTTCGGGTGCTCCACGTTCCCCTCCCCGTAGCCACGGCTTTGGCAATAAAAGCGGGTTTGGTAAGTCTCAATCCCCCGCTGCCCCTTCAGGGTCAAAGGGAGGGTCAGGAGAGAAGATGATCTTTAGTATTCCAAAGTACGATAACCAGCCCACGTGCTATAACTGCCATGCCAAGGGGCATTTTCGATCTCAATGCCCAAAACTTGTGACAGCGAGCCCCTCCAAGACATCCCAGAAACCAGTTGCCTTGCTGGTATGGCCTGATCAGGGTCGTGAGGAGAGGCTGCTCGCTCCTAATGTTCCTGAAGGGAATAAGGCTCTTGATGGGCCTGAGTTAGATTGTGAGGAGGGGTTCAGGCAGACTCACTTGTTTCCCTCCCTGTAGTTGCTTCTGTGACTCCAGCTGACTCGGAGCTGGACTGGTGTCGCCCATTTCTGTGTGGGGGCACTGTTGAGATTGACGGGAACAAGTATCCTGTCACTGTCTTGCGAGACACTGGCGCACAACAGTCCGTGTGCCGAAATGTCACCGGGGATAAGGTGACTACTTCGAAGGCAGTGTTGTGTAGGGGCCTCAACGCTGTCGAGAAGTTTGTGATGGCTGAGGTGAAGCTGTCATGTCCACTGATTACCACTACGGCTCAAGTGGCAGTGGCGGAACAACTGCCTGTGGCAGGTGTTGACTTCCTGCTAGGAAATTACCTAGCTGGAGGGAGGGTTTGTGTGCCCACCCCTACGGGAGGTGAGACCTCTGAGGTGTCGGGGCATAGTGTGCCCGACCCTGTTGCTGTTGTCACCCGGTCGCAGACCGAAAGGGTGACGCAGGCTGTTGCTCCTGGAGCCGACTGCGATAGAGCGGGGCTACCGGAAGAGGAGAACAGCGGTGAGGAAGAAGCTGCCGCTCTAGGGGCCGACTGCAATGTGGCAGGGTCACCGGTGATGGAGAGCAGTGAGGAGGAAGTTGTTGGGGTTGTCACCCTGTCTCAGGCTAGACGGGTGGAACCGGCTGCTACTCTAGGGGCTGACTACGACACAGCAGAGTCACCGACAAAAGAGAGCAGTGTTTGTGAACTGGAGGAGCCATAGCCGGGCTCTCCAGTGAGTCAAGGTTTGGGGGCTGACTGCCGCAGTGCAGAGCCACCAATAGAAGCACCTGACTCGGCAGAGGTTGTCGCCGAGGGTGAGGAAGGAGTGTTGAGGGTAGAGGAGTCTTGTGCTGGTATTCCTCACTCTGCAGGGCACCTCGGAGGAAGCACCCACGCGGTGGTGTTTCCTGGTTGTGAGTCTGTGGGTCTCGGTACTCAGTCCGGGCCCCAGTCTGGTATGTCGGACAGTTTGTTGGGGGTCACCTCTGAGGGAGGGGAGACTTCCAACTCTGCGGGGGAGTTGGAGGCTCCCACCCCTGCGGAGTGTACCGGAGACAGGGAACAGGCTGTTCCCTTGTCTGATGACTGTCTGGCGTGTGAGGCCCACCTGGAGGGCCTACCCAATTCAGCCGATGAGGAGGTGGTGGATGAGTCCACGCCACGCCCCGGGACAGAACCAGGGTGTCGGCACTGTCCCTTCCGACAGATCCTGTTGTCCCGCACGATCTTACTTGCATTGAGCCGGCGTTGCTCCTCAAGGGACAAAAAGGGGACCCCGAGTTGGCCCCTTGTTTTGCTAAGGTGGGAAAGGAGATAAGAGGAATAGAGGAGTTCCTGCTGCAGAAGGGGGTGTTACATCGCAGTTCGAGGGAGAGTGACGGGAGTGAAGTACTACAGGTAGTAGTGCCTCAGGATTTGAGAGAGGCTCTGGTGCTATTGGCACATGAGGGACCCATGGCTGGACACCTGGATGTTCATAAAACTCTCGCCCGCCTGCGGGGCAACTTCTGGTGGCCTGGCATGGACGGAGATATTACGGAGTTGTTGAAGAGTTGTTACACCTGTCAGATGGTGGGCAAACCTAACCAAACTCCCCCTGTTGCACCTCTGCACCGTATTTCCGCTGTGGATCGTTCTTTCACCAGGATCCTGAATCAGTTGGTGTTTGGGCACCGGGTGCGCGGTCCTATGGACTTGGTGCAGAAAGCCTGGTGTGCTCCCCACTCTGACCGACCTGAGTCGCTCCTGAAGAACGTGTTAAGTACTCGGGAAGGACTGGTGAAGGCTCTGGAGGTGGCTCCGCACCATCTTGGAGCTGCGCCGAAAAAGAGGAAAAGATACTATGACCAGAAGGCCAAGTATTGTAACGTTGCACCAGGGGAGGAGACCACCGAGGTTATTAACTCGGAACTGGTGGTTCCCGCAGAGCACTGGGGGCAGTGCGGTGTGCTGCTTGGGGAGAGATTGCAGCGCCTGGGAGGAGTGCAGAAGAAGAAGTTTCACTGTCAGAGTGAAGTGGCTACCACCTGGATGAAGCCCAGGGATAAGCGTGAAGGCTCTTTTTATTCCAACTGGGGCTCTGACCGAGACCAGATTGAGGAGCAGCTGAACGCCACCCCTAAAGAACACTTTGACACTTCTACCGAAATATCAGAGCAGGCCCCCGAGGAAGGTGCGAACCCCACGGAAGAAGAAGTACATCATAGATGCAATAAGTTTCTGCATCCTATTGCTTTCCATCCGGCTGATTCCTCTGGCCGTGGGAGAGGACGTGGCCATGGGAAAGGTGTCTGTGGTAAGAGTGCGAGTGGCCGGTTCCTTTCACGGACCGTGCCGGGGAGATGGCCTGTTTCATGGCCGAAAGGGCAGAGAAGATGGTGGCCGACTACTTGTTGCGGGACAGGGAGTCACTCTTGCTGCTTTAAAATTTTGAAAGTCTGTGAGACTTCCAAAACTTTTCCTCTAAGGGGGGGCGTGTTGCGGGCCCAGCCCGTCACCATAACATCGTCTAGGGAAGACGAGAGTCAGGCCCAACAGAGGAATGAAGATTCTCTGAGGCGAAAGAGGAGGAAGAGGAAGAGGAAGAGGATGGTAAGGAAGAAGGCTACGCTGAGGCTATGACATTCGTTGCGGGCTCTGCCAGTGACAGTAGTGTCGTCTGGAGAGGGTAAGGGTCCGGCCCAATAGCAGTAGAAAGGCATGCTAGGTATCTTTAACAGTATGTGCTTGCAACGTCCGTAAGGATAGGTGATAAGAAAGGGCGGGAAGTGTTAGAGACATGTCTACGTGACAAGAAGAGGGTTATGCCTTTTGGGTAGTGGCGCCACGTGGTCCCCAGCCAAGGCCAGCCGTGGCGTGAAAGAGAGAGAGCAAGCAGCCGTGGTGGTGGAGAGTTGCCAGCGAGCAATTTTGAGAGGTTCCGTGCGTTGAGTTTACTTTAATCCTACCTTGCTCGTTCTTCTAATTTTCCTGTCTTTCCTTGTTTCTTCTTTCCGTTGCAAAGCGTCTAATCTTGTAGCTAATACTTTTCTGCTTTCTCTGGTATGTTTGTTATTTTCGTACGTCGTCTCTGTGGCCAGTAATGATTTAGTGAAGGAAAGTGTTTTTCTCACTAGGCTAGAAGCGGACCGCGGGACGGCAAGAGGCGGCTGCAATTAGGGAGTCACATCTGGCAACATTCCCTGAGGAGGCGAGAGAGAGTGTGTCTGCGCATTTGAGTCAGTTACCCGCTAGCAGCCACTAAGAACACATCTCACGCACGCTCGCTCTCCCCAATTAGGCATTATTTCGTCTGTAACCTCCTAATATTTAAGGGAGTGGGTTTTAAGACTGGCCTGTTAGTTCAGGGGTAAATTTGTGTAGCTAGACACTAAGGCCCTGTCTATACGAGGACCAGGTTACCGTGCCGAGAACAGTGAAAAGAGAGTGTGTGGCTGTATAATTAACATCTTGCCTGAGGTAACTCCATCTAGGTTTCAATATTCAGAAAGTTCTCGCAAGGAGGTTCTGGATATTGTCAGGCATAGACTACACTATACTTGACTGGACACTCGAAATCTGACCTTTTGCAAACCGGTCCTACAGCAGATTATTAGAAAAATCAAATAAAATACTTAGAAATAAGATAGGAACCTCAAATAAAAAGCAAACACTTCAGAGTGATGTAGAGAAAATGTTTATGAGCAACAAAAACAAATTAGTCAACGTACGTCATCAGTGGGCGACAATTATTAAATCCTAAGAAACCAAGAAAAACACAAAATTTTCAATAATTTCCAGAAATATTGGAATTTCAATCTGAAAACACTTACATGCATAGCCCATGTAGTCTATATTAATATGCAATACCATAGAATACACCATACGTGATTGTGCACTCGAAATCGGGTCTTTCGCAAATGTGTCCTGAGGCGATTTTTTGTTTGTTTTATTTAAATAAAATACTTAAAATCATCATAGAAACCTCAAACAAAAAGCAAACACCTCAGAGTGATGTGACAAATATGTTTGTGAGCAACAAAAAATAATTAGTCAACATACGTCATCGGTGGGCGACAATTATTAAATCCTGACACCAATAAAAAACACCAAATTTGCAATAATTTCCAGGAATATTGGAATTTCAATCTGAAAACACTTACATGCATAGCCCATGTAGTTTATATTAATATGCAATACCATAGAATACACCATACGTGAATGTGCACTCGAAATCAGGTCTTTCGTAAATGTGTCCTGAGGCGATTTTTTGTTTGTTTTATTTGAATAAAATACTTAAAATCATCATAGAAACCTCAAACAAAAAGCAAACAACTCAGAGTGATGTGAAGTATATGTTTATGAGCAACAAAAACAAATTAGTCAACATACGTCATCGGTGGGCGACAATTATCAAATCCTAAGACACCAATAAAAACACCATATTTGCAATAATTTCCAGGAATATTGAAATTTTAAACTGAAAACGCATACATACATAGCCAATGTAGTCCATACTAATATACATGCATGCTTGAAATAAGATTTGAAACTATTTCCAAATATTCTGTTTGTTTTCTACGTTTTCACTGAGCATGGCAGGATACACAGCACCTTAGTTTTGAGAGTAATTGTAAAATATAACCAAAACTTGAACACAACACCCTAAGTCACTCGTTATCAATTCACTCATACTCATACTTCACTCATACTTTCATATACCCATAAATAACATCAAGAAGAAAAAATTTAACATTCCTAATCAACTTACGATGTTTGCTGAGTGTCATCGAGAGAGCGTTTCTCGGAGACTGTGTAAAATAACTCCATTATAATTCCTTATTGGTGATGGTCTCTATTCAGCTTGTTGGTTTCATTGCCTCCTCCTCTTCTATCTAGCAATGTTCTTTACAATGATTTTATCACCATACATCACTTTCCCGTCGTACGCACTTTTCCTTTTATCCTGCCATGCTCAGTGAAAACGTAGAAAACAAACAAAATATTTGGAAATAGTTTCAAATCTTATTTCAAGCATGATTCAGAGTATACAATAGAAGCTGATGAAGCTACGGTCACACTAGGTTTTGCTAACGCTAGCCTGGCTTCCGTTTTTTCTGGATTTACAGTGATACGACTACCAGTCTGGTCACACACGTAGAAGAACTAACCTTGTGGAATCAGCTGATCATAACAACAACACAAGCCGTTATGGAGGAAGCACTTCTCTTCTTCTTTTTCTGCTCATGAACATTTTCCATGAGACTTATAATAGCGTCATGGGACCAATGAATTGAACTATTTATGTTGATGACCTTTGTAAAGGATTGTTTTGGTCTTCTTCTTCTTCTTGTGACCTCTTTCGCCTTTTGCCTTTCGCGCCACGAATTGTTATGAAAAATTCATTCCCAAGCCGATATAACGATTATATGACATTTGATCACAATCAAATCATATTCAGGAATGGTGATTTCACAATATGTGATGTTTTATTTCAGAAATTATTGCGAATTTGCCAGATTTTTTTGCTATAAACAATATGCTTTATACACAACTCCCACACGATTTTTCACTCAAACTTGTAATCTTTATGTTAATTTCCTATTTGCAAAAGTTGTAAAATCATGTTTTATGTTCAGCCATGGTTCAGCAATCATTACTGATTGTAAAGACATGAAATACAATGTCCTAAGTAGAATATGAACTGATAATATGAAGTATTATCTGTCATCACTCATAGCAGCAGAATCTATAGGACTGAAATGTAATATCGTCAGTCAGCGATTGTCGCGAGTGTCCAGTCAAGTATGGTGTAGTCTATGTGTCAGGCTTTTGAGTCTTGGGAAGTAGTTGTCTGCGTTGTTTTCGTTGTCTTCGTTGTCTTCGTTGTCATCGTTGTAATCAAGAGCCCATTATCAGGGGCCTCTTGTTGGATAACACAGACGAGGATTAATCCCGTCTTAGTGTTGATTTATTACGACTCATATAACGCACTGTAAGGAGTCCCCTCGCGGGAGGCTACTTTGCAGGGTGTTAATTGAGTCGAGAGGTGTTATTCTCCAACCAGGAATGGGTGGAAAGAAACCTTGTGGGCGGTATTCTGGTTGGAGCGATAGCTCCTTGTCTAGGCACTGTAATCTAGTGCTCGTTGTAAGTCTCTTTAGAATGTAAGAAGGAGAAGTGATTACTACTGGGAGATTCCTTGTCCTTTGGAGGGTAAAAAGAACTGGCGACCTCTTTACGTTAACGGGGTAGCTGTAGCTGATGTGTTTGGGGGCTAAGTAGTACACAGGTTAATTAACCGGGAACACCTTGTTTATAGCCTAGTTGTCCAGCCGCCGGCGAGTGGTCCTCGGAGAAGACTAGTCCTACGGGAAAGTCGACTTTCCTTGTCCTTTGGTGGGTTAAAAGGACGTATAAACATCAGCACTAAAGTTCGTACACACCCGTAACGTAGTTATGACTGGGTTGGTCATAAGCTGACACCCGGCACTAGGGCATAAGAACCGTGTCCTGCGGTGTGACCGTTACAATATATATATAAATATATATATATATATATATATATATATATATATATATATATATATATATATATATATATAT
>JAXIVD010011804.1:0-2500 GCA_036785275.1 Cancer borealis
ATGTGGGGAGGTGTGGGGGAGGTGTGTGTGTGTGTGTGTGTGTGTGTGTGTGTGTGTGTGTGTGTGTGTGTGTGTGTGTGTGTGTGTGTGTGTGTGTGTGTGTGTGAGACAGGAGCCACACCCAGAATCAAAAGGAATCAAACCAAACACTATTAGAAAAAAAATAGATATCAAAGAACAATGTACCTTTTGTGACCATAATTGGATCAGCCATAGACAATAAAACCTTTCACTCTAGTAACTCAATGTCTTCCTTCCCCTCTATCACTCCTTCCTCAAGCCATCACGGAAACCAACCTAAGGAGTTGGTGAATAAGATGAATAACTAAGCTTAGGGTGAGTCAAGGAAAGGTTGTCCCGTGTAGCTGCCTTCTCTCGACGACCTAAGACTCCAAGTGTATGTACCGTAAGGATGGTGTTGTGTTGGCATCCAGGTAAAGTAGATTCCTTATAGTCGCTTTCATGCTTCATGGGAGGTTTCTTTACTACGAAGCCTTTGAAGTTTACTATCTTGTGTTCCGTTTTAGGTTTCAAGTGAGTCAGTGATCGTATTTTTTCTTTCTTTTTTTAACAATCTCAAATGCAATCTCGTATACAAACACTATCCTCCCCCTTTTTTTTTTTGTTCTTTTTTTTCTTGTTTCATAGTTTATGGCGATGTAAGTGACTGTTTTGAGTTTTATATGAAAGATTTCTTCTCCCTCTGCTTCCTTCACGTTATTTTTAATCCAAAACTTCTTATCACTTTTACATACACATACGAACACTCCCCTAACCCCTATCCATTCCCAACTCCACACTACCACCCACCATAAAATAATAAAATAAAATAAAAAGATAAAATACAGGAAACCGTACTTACCTTTTCGTCGTAGAAGCCAGGATCATCTGACCTCTGTTGACCCAGTAGCCGGTCCGTCTCCTGGTCTGTGTCGCCATCGTCTGTTGGAAGAAAACGGAGGTGAGTCAGGAGCCACAAAAGAAGGGCGATTATGGAAGGGGAGAAAGATGGTGATGGGGTGAAGGGACTAAGAGTAAATGAAGGGTGATGGAGCTGTGATGGGGAGGAATGGGGCTTCACGTTACGAATGGGGGGAAGGGTAGGGTATGTAACGAATTATGGGGGTCAGTGTTGGTAGTGTGTTGTGTTGTGTGTTGTGTGTTGTGTTGTGTGTTGTGTGTTGTGGTTGGAAGTGGGCGTGTGGTGTGTGACGGGCGTTGGAGATGAGGCTCTGTTAGTTACTGGTTATAAAGGAGGAAAAATGGGAGATATGAGCATCCAATCGCACAAAACGGGAGTGAGTTAGGTTAACGGGATGCGATAAAGAGCGAATAAAACGTGAATGGAGAGCAGAGGAGTGAAAGAGAGCGAGAAAAAAAAGAGAGAGAGAGAGAGAGAGAGAGAGAGAGAGAGCGATGCGTGAATGAGTGTGGCAGAGAACATAAATCGATGTGTGAAAAGCAGGAACAATGGTGCTAAAATTAATGGTTCATAGGTAATAAGTGTACTCATTTTAAATACCAAGTCATCCACACGGGATGAGTCGTGTTCTTGACCTCCAGTGACCCCGTGCACACACACACACACACACACACACACACACACACACACACACACACACACACACACACACACACACACACACACACACACACACACACACACAACAAACTCGTGTACGTAACATACATGAGTGCACATAAATAATTGTGTAAATTTTTGCACGAATGTGTATGTACAGAAAGAAAATGCTGAACAAATAAACGTGTATGCACAACAAACACACACACACACACACACACACACACACACACACACACACACACACACACACACACACACACACACACACACACACACACACACAGTTGATAAATTACTCTTAATTCCACGTAAATTTTCAACCAGAAATATTCGGTAAGCCTCCCCCCCTTAAACCCTTCCCAAATAAATAATAATAAAAAAATCATCATCCCCCAAAATGTCACGAGTTTCTACAAAATATGTGACCCAAAAATACGCATCATTAAGCGGCACTATATTTCATCATTAGTTTTGTAGTTTTTTTGAATGCCGAAAAAAACAAACATTACATAAATAAATAGATCAATAAATAAATATAAATCCACCAAACAATCCTTTCTTTATAGACTACAACACCATTATTTTTTTTTTCAATCACACATTCTACACAAATAATATCATTAAAAAAAAACACAGCGAATGCTCAAGATTTCTTACCCCAAAAAATTCATGGTTAAAAATCACTTTCATGTACATATTATTTATTTATTTATTTATTTTTCTTTCCATCCATCTCCAGCATCGTTAAAATGTCAAGGTGACGCATTTCTGTAAAACAATTTCAGTTATCGACGAGTCCAGACGCTCTTAACAAGGGGGGGGGGGGGGGGTGTGAGGAGGAAGAATGGGAGGTGGAGGAAGGAGGGAGGAGGGATGGGGGGAGGGAGGAAAGAGTGGAGGAAAGAAGAGGAGGAG
>JAXIVD010011804.1:7500-10600 GCA_036785275.1 Cancer borealis
TTCGGCAATACATGATGTGTGTACAATGCATGAGTTAATAACGACCTTGATATAAAGAAAAAAAAAGTGATCACACAAAGTAAACAAACACTGCACAGGATCATCTGCTTAGGACTCGCATAAAGAAACAAAGAACACGACGACTGGAATAATTACATAAACAGTTTTTTTTCTTCTCTCTCTCTCTCTCTCTCTCTCTCTCTTTCTCCCTCCTATAAGAGAAAGAGATAAGAAAAATAAGACAAGCAGGGAGAAATGGCGTCAGGTAATGCTTTGCCACAATACACTTTCCGGGTAGAGGCGAGGCACCTTGTTGCATGGATAATCCTCAACTTGTATTCCTATAATTTTCACGCATCTGTGATGGAAATGGATTTTCATATTTGTGGCCCGTAAATATCGACCAGAATTGGGATCGAAAACATTTCTGCCATTTTACTACGTAACTATTAGTTTTAGAGAAAAAATGTATATATGTAAACTTGTTGAGCTTAGTAAGCTCTATCTAAAATTCAAATCACGTTTCCATTTATTCCCATAGGTTTCGAGAAAAATTAAGTTGTGTGAAGAAAAAGCAAATATGTCATTTTTGTAATTTTCTCGGTTACTTATAATCCAATGTTATTTCACTATCGCTCAAGAGAAAGGGCTTCTTTTTTTCTATCTTTACTGTTCTATACATTTCTTACGTAAACCTGATACTTTTCAAGTTAATTAAAGCAACATTATTTATGACCAAAACTCCTAGAGGTATACCTATCAATTTTCATGAAAATTTCGACATCTCAGAATCTTACGAAAATTGTTACATAGGGATTCTCGAACATGTTGACCACGAATCTAGACACAACTTTTTGATTACTAAAATTATAAGCCTTAATTCACCCTTGGATGCCTAATAAAACCAATAGGAATAGCCATAAATAGCCATTATTTCCTTATCACGAGGTAACACAAGTGGATGGGATTGTTTTGACACTACGCCACAAAAGAATACCTCGAGGCGTGCAGGCTTTGTCTTAGTAATAACAATACGTTCCGCTCCTTGGAATAATAATGTAGTTAAATTGTTAAAACTTCTGTATGAAAGAATTTTACGAACACACAAAAGTTTATATATGTATATATATATTTTTTACATGAAGCTCCCTATGCTCGAGGGAAACTAACCGCTTTCCCCTCACCCTCTGACTGCCCTGTTTTCTACATTTGCTTGCTGGAAAATATATACTATGTGAATGTGTCATGGGAGAGAGGAAAAAAAAATCGTGTCTGTCTCTGTGTGTATATGTGTATATGTGTGTGTGTGTGTGTGTGTGTGTGTGTGTGTGTGTGTGTGTGTGTGTGTGTGTGTGTGTGTGTGTGTGTGTGTGTGTGTGTGTGTGTGTGTATGTGTTTGCCTGAAAACAAATAAACATTGGTGGAAAGCCAGTATTGCACATTGAGAAGAAGGAAGAGGAGGAGGAGGAGGAGGAGAAAGGAAAACAACAAGGATGAGAAAGAGGAAGAGGAGCACCAGGGGGGAGAAGTAGTAAGATGCTAGATAGATAGACACAACATCAGAGTGGAAAGGGATTTACCGTGCAGCATTACTGGGTTGGGATTAAGGCACCGCACGCCACACCAGTCGGCAGCCGGGAACACCCTCACTCTGATGTTTGGTTTACCCTTCAATGGAGTGTCTGCCTCGCCACAACACACCACCATCATCAACACACACAAGTCAATACAACCTTCCCCAACGATCGTATCAAGGCAACACGTAATTCGCCCTGCATTCACACCTATCTCTGAGTCTCCTTCTCATCACATAGCAAAGGTATACGTACTAGTTATAGCATATTCACCCATTCCGTCATAACACTCAGTAATATAACAGTAATTCTATAGTTACTCATACAACCCAACACAATAATAATTCACCAAAGCAAATAATTTTAACACACAACCAAACACTATACCAAAAAAAGAGTCATGTTTGAGGCACCACAGAGGAAAAAAACCAGATCGTATGAATGCACTTAGATTAAACAGTGTTAACCAACCCAAGTAGAGATGCATGACGAGCACGACCTCAAGAATGTGCAGCCTCCCTCTCCTCCGTTCACCACCAGACTGTACCAGGTAAACACACGCAATAACTAGACTTACGTAGAATCAGCATTAAACTGAGAGAGAGAGAGAGAGAGAGAGAGAGAGAGAGAGAGAGAGAGAGAGAGAGAGAGAGAGAGAGAGAGAGAGAGAGAGAGAGAGAGAGAGAGAGAGAGAGAGAGAGAGAGAGAGAGAGAAACATGACATAACTCAGGATAGGATCAAGAGGGAATTATGCGAGCCAATAGTAACGTGATTCTGATTGGTATCTACATAACGACAGCCAATCACATAGAGGAACGCTTCTCTCCCGTGATTGTTTTGCATAATGCTGAATGGCAGATAACCAGTAATGACTCATCTCTTTAATAGCAGCCGTGACTGATGCTAACGACCTACTCTAATTAGGTGATCGGGGCGGGGCATCAGAATAGGTAAAGAATTTCGTAATATGAGAACACCCTTGTATTACGACGCCATTAACCTCTTAAAAGGTGATGGGGGCGTGATGGGAAATAATGGGTGAAGAGTGCGTGCGTGTTCTAATGGGGGAAAGTGTAAGGAGGACGAGGACGAGGAAGAGGAAGAGGAAAAGAGAGAAATGGAAAGATGTGAAGAAAAGACAGGAGATATTGAGGTGTGGAAGGGAGGGGAAGAAGAAGGAAGGGGAAGAGAAGATTAAGGAAGGAGAGAAAGTAGTGGGAAAGGAGACTGGGAAAGGAGGAAGGAAGAGAAACTGAAACAGATGGTCAATAGAGTAAAGGAAGTAAAGTAAATGGAAAGATAACGATAAGGAGATAAAAACATAGAAAGAGACGTGGAGATTCAGAGAGAGAAAGAGGAGGAGGAAGGGAAAGCTGAAGAGGAAAGAAAGAAAGCAACAGGGAAATATGAGGAAAGGATGTATAGGAGACTGAGGTTCTTGTGAGGTAGGAAGGATTTGGAAAGGAACATTGCGAGGCTAAAGAGGACGTGGACGAAAGAGGATAAAGACCAACAGACCAAGAAC
>JAXIVD010011806.1:5000-10599 GCA_036785275.1 Cancer borealis
TTCCTCCTCTTCATTCCCTTCCCTCCTTCTCTCCTCTCCATCCTCTCCTCTCCGCCACGCCTCTCACCCCTTCCTCTCACCCCTCGCGGCCCGTCAGTCCTCTAAGCCAATTTGTCCGCACTTAACACTCTTGCAAAAAGCGCGAAGTGTCGTTGCCAAAACAATTTGCAAAGCCGCGTTTTTTGCAACTCCCCGCCGCCAAAGAAGCTAAACATTCTCCCCCTTTTTGCAACAAACCATTACACCAGCAATTGACCGCGTATTGATGCCTGGGTCCGTGAGGGGATTTTTTTCAACGCTCGGTTTTTGCAACAAGAACTTTTTTTTTTTCGTTGCAAGGGTGGCTGGCGGGAGGGGAGTGTGTGGAGGGTGGCGGAGGTACGACAAGATGCACTCAAGAGCCTAACACACACCACCAGGCCTGCCGGAGGGGCTTAGCTGGAAGAGGGGCAGAGAGGGAGAGAGACGAGGTGGTGTTTGTGATATTCCTTGATACCTGACGCACTTTTCATCCTCGAGGGACGTTCATTATCAAAAAAATATATACTTACGTTTCCATAACACAAATGATTCCTGACTACCTAACGATAATATAGATTCACGTTACTCCTAAACATCTAATAACCTTCGCAAACTACATAAAATAATATAGAGTAATAAGGAAGGATTAGAATCATATACTTGATCAATTAGAAAGGTTAATAATACTTTTTTCTCAATACCATTAAGGATAGGATCGAGTATTGACTAATTGCCAATTGAAGACTTAATGGTGAAGGGGGACACGGAGGCCTCGATTCGACCCCCAAAGGCTGGATGATGCTGATAATAGTAACGGTATGTGTGTATGTGTGTGTATGAGTGTATATGTGTGTGTGTGTGTGTGTGTGTGTGTGTGTGTGTGTGTGTGTGTGTGTGTGTGTGTGTGTGTGTGTGTGTGTGTGTGTGTGTGTGTGTGTGTGTGTGTGTGTTCCTTATCTCTCTCTTGACACAGTTCATCTCAGGTCACAGTGAGTCCCGCGCTCCTTTCTTTGTCACTCTCGAGGCTGCTGCTTTTTTTTGCAACACTAACTTGCATATCAATGGCGAGGCAGCATCACTATTAAATTATATATCGTGTCCATCAGGTGTGTGTGTGTGTGTGTGTGTGTGTGTGTGTGTGTGTGTGTGTGTGTGTGTGTGTGTGTGTGTGTGTGTGTGTGTGTGTGTGTGTGTGTGTGTGTGTGTGTTTATCAAGAGTAGCATCTTTAATACACACACAGCATAGAGTCCCTTCACTTCTATTAAGGAGTCACCTGTTTAGAATATATATTTAATGCTTGTCAACCATAAATGTCACCCGTCATACTAAAATACACACACACGCACACGCACACGCGCACACACACACACACACACACACACACACACACACACACACACACACACACACACACACACACACCTGACCCAACACCTGGAGCGACACAAGTACAGCCATCAGTCAGGTGGGAGACAAGGGGAAGGGGGCGGAAGGGAAAAGAGGAGTAGTAAGAGGGGGAGGAGGAGGGGAAGGAGGAGAGGGGAAGACACAGAAGAGCAAAAGGGAGGAGGGAAGAAGGGGAACCTAGACGGAGGAAGAGGAGGAGGAGTAGGAGGAAGGAAGGAGCCCCGGGGGGAGGAGGGAAGGAACACACTCAGCTTCCTCCGCCAGTCTAATGGGTCACTGCGGGTGGCGGAGATGGGGCCCGCTCAGCCCTATTCATGGGGAGCATGGGCGTGGGTCCCAGCAAGGGCCTGGACCCACGCCCACACACACCGGCCCTGTCTAGCGGTTAGGCCTTTTCTCCTCACCTGATAGCCGGTCCGACAGGCGAGGCATTCAGTGTGCGAACTCCGGGATTGATGAGACGGTGGACGGCGGGCGGGGCGTCATAGGGGCGTCGTAGGGGTTGTCTCGGCCTGTGCGTCCCCGTAACGGCTAATAATGGAGCAGTGATTGACGCTACGAAGCCAAGGCACATCACAAGGACAACGTGCAAGGATGACGTAGTGTTATGGATGACTGATGGTGATGGTGATGGTGATAATAATACTAAGTGATACTAAATATAATTCCAATTATACACACACACATGCACGCACACGCACACACACACATACAAATACACACACACACACACACACACACACCATAACATACCATACCACAGGAGGAAAACGTGAAGGAAGGAAGGAAGGAGAAAAAGGCAAGAGAGGAAAATATTAAAACGAGTTGGCGAGAGAAATGAAGAAAAGAAAAGAAAAGCAAAGGGAGGAAAAGAGAGGGAGGAGGAAAACAATAAAACAGCAGAACAACAAAAGAAGACGTTCTGTACCACATAAACACTCACCCACCCACACCCACACCCACACACCTACACCCACACCCACACCCACCCACCTTGCAGCAAACCTTTACATGGAGAATCAAGGGATGCAATAAAGCGTTGGGGAAATGCTGAAAGTGTCTGGGCCGCGATAATTATTAGGGCTGGTTATAATAAAGCCGTGACCCACCTGGGGGCCGCCCGGGGCAGAATTACGAGTACGGTCACATTAGATATAACCCTGAAGGACACTACATGAGGGCGTGGGGGCGTGGGGGGCGTGGGGGAGGCACGATGTATGCCACCCACTAGCATTGGTTACCGCTGAAGAGGAGGGGGAGGAGGAGGAGAAGGTAAAAAAATAAGAATGAGTAGGTGGAGGAGAAGGAAGAGTAGGATGATGATATTGACGACGAAGACGATGACGAAGAGAAGGATGAGAATGAATTAGAAGGAAAAAGTTAAAATAAAAGGAAAATAAAGCAGAGAGAGAGAGAGAGAGAGAGAGAGAGAGAGAGAGAGAGAGAGAGAGAGAGAGAGAGAGAGAGAGAGAGAGAGAGAGAGGGTGACATGCGATTAATGGTAAAAACATAAGAAATACGATACTAACGATGTTTATGAAAAGAAAAAAAAGTTAAGAAAAGGTAAATAAAATGTATCCAACTCTACGAAAACTTGACAATAAAAAAAATTCACGATAAAAAAAAATATAACCAATCCAAAATAAATTCAAATCATCACCTCACCATCAAAGAAAACGGGAGATTAGTTGCCTATTTTCTCTCTGAGGGAACCACGAGCCACCTCACGCCTGCTCAACCCTTAGACCTGAAGCAGCGAACCTCTGAGGCAGGGGAGGGACACCTGTTCGAACCAACACCCACGAAACACTCAGGTGAGATAATTGTAAAGCAGCCAGGTGTGAGGGAGGCAAGGAGGAGGAGGAGAAGGAGGAGGAGGAGGAGGAGGAGGAGGAGGAGGAGGAGGAGGAGGAGGAGGAGGAGGAGGAGGAGGAGATGGGGAGATATGAGAGGGAGGAAGAGGAGAGAGAAGAGGAAACTTAATTAAAAATACAAGCAAGAGGAGATTTGAGTAGAGAGAAATGGGAGTGAGGGAGAAAAGACAGAGACAGACAGACAGACAGACAGACAGACAGACAGACAGACATACAGACAGTGCAATATTATGATGCAACACAGTAAGCAACCTCACCTCCTTACCCTCCTCCTCCTCCTCCTCCTCCTCCTCTTCCTCCTTCCTCCTCTGACACTCCTCCTCCATCTCCACTTCTCTCTTTGTATCTTCACCCCTTCCCTTCCCTCTCCTTTGCCTCCCCCCTTCTTCCCACTCTGTCTCATTTCAGTCTTAAGTTGGTGTGACCCCCCCCTGCCCCCCGACCCCCCACCCCCCATAACAATGCCCCCCCCACCAACACTATCATACTACACAGGGGTCTCATAACCAATATTTACTGTTTCACCTCATATGATTCTCCCTCCTCTTCATGTTATGCTCCTCTCTCTCTCTCTCTCTCTCTCTCTCTCTCTCTCTCTCTCTCTCTCTCTCTCTCTCTCTCTCTCTTACTCTCTCACTCTCTTTCTCTTTCTCTCTTTCTGTGTCTTTCTCTCACTCTTTCTTTTTCTCTTTCTCTGTTGTTATTTTGTTTATTTTCTCTTTTTTTATCTCTTTGTTCTATGTTCGTCTTATTTTTTTTTTTTGTCCTATCTCTTTAATTTTCATCCTATTCTTGTAGGTGGATTCACGTGTTTTCTAAAGGTATTTTTATAATGTTTTTTCATTGAGGCCTTAATTCTATTCCTTAATTCTGAATATTTTAATTAGATAGTTATCATAATCATAATCTAATTTAGTTCATTACCCTCTTCTTGCTCCTTCATATCTCTCACCACCTCCTCCTCCTCCTCTTCCTCCTCCTCCTCCTCCTCCTCCTCCTCCTCCTCCTCTTTCTCCTTCTTCTCCTTCTCCTCCTCCTCCTCCATCGTCTTGTCCTTTCCTTCTATACTCCCCCTCCCACCCCGACAATTCTCCTAACCCAGCTTCCTCTCCCACTTCTTCCCGTCTCCGGCCTCTCTCTTCTCTCCTGCTCCTTGTCTACCTCCTTCTTCTCCTCCTCCTCCTCCTCCTCCTCTCACTCCCCATCCCCTTTCCCTGCCAGACCCAGGACCCTCGTAGCTTACCTTGCCCGTGGAATTCTTTATGAGCTGGAGTTTAATTAGATTCCAGATATCATGAATGTGGCGTAATTATTGTGGAGAACATTTCATATGCAATAACTGCCTTGGAATATGGAGGCGGGGATGTGGCGAGCGTGTGCCGCCGTGATTAATGGAAAGTAATAACTCCTTAGCTGTTTCTCTCTGGCTGACGTTAATGCGAGCAGCATATACATGAAAAGGATAATTTTTTGGAGGAGACATTAGCGACGATGGTATTGCATATTTATGGGGCATAATTATTCCCGGCGATGATAACTCTGGAATGAGGATTACACAGCTGCTCCAGGAGAGGGAAAGGGAGGGAGGGAGGGAGGGAAAGAGGTAGAGAAGTAGGACGAGGATGAGGAAAAGAGAGAAAGAGATGCTGTTGTCTGGAACGGGTGGGAATCCTGGAATCTGTCTTTGTGAGGGCTGAAACCTAATGGGGACATGTATTTTTATGGTTATGCCGGCGAGCAGGGAGTATTTCAGCTTTCTCCAGAGGGCGGCGGAGGCGGAGGGCGACATAACCAGGGGGGCGCAGCGCTACTGAAGCGGCGCCGACCCAGGTGGACGTGACGCAGCACCTTCTGTTTATTCAGTGGAATTTGCTCTGCGTGTGACAATGAATTCCGAGGCCGCGGCGGTTTCCACGAGGGCGACACATTTAACTATTCTTAAATTAGATTCAGGCCGGAGGAATTTTAATGCGGGGCTGTGAGTGTGTTGTGGGAGTGTGTTTGTGGGAGAGAGAGTGAGTGTCTCCGAGTGGCGCTTTATGAGGCCACCATATACCGGAGGAGGAGGAGGAGGAGGAGGAGGAGGAGGAGGAGGAGGAGGAGGAGGAGGAGGAGGAGGAGGAGGAGGAGGAGGAAGAGGAGGAGGAATAGTTAGAAGAGAGGATGAAGGAAGGAGGAAAAGGAGAGAGGTTGACGCCTTGTTTCTTTTTCCTTATACTTGACATGATGGAAACTTCTTGCGCTTTAGTGTGTGTGTGCAGGAAATTTATGTATGTATGTATTTTTATGTATGTAT
>JAXIVD010011807.1:0-2500 GCA_036785275.1 Cancer borealis
CAAACACATGTATTAGAAAAAAAATTTGAACACCTTTCCTTCCTTCCCTTCATGCCGGTGTGTGTTTGTTTGTTTACTTGTGGTGGGGAGAGAAGGGGAAGAGAAGAAGAAGAAGAAGAGGAGGAGGAGGAGGAGGAGGAGGAGGAGGAGGAGGAGGAGGAGGAGGAGGAGGAGTGTTAGTACATGTGTTTCTCCACCTGAAAACATACTGAAGTTGAGACGTAAGGTGACAGTTGTAAACAAATCCACTTCTCTCTCTCCCTTTCTCTCTCTCTCTCTCTCTCTCTCTCTCTCTCTCTCTCTCTCTCTCTCTCTCTCTCTCTCTCTCTCTCTCTCTCTCTCTCTCTCTCTCTCTCTCTCTCTCTTTCTCTTTCTCTTTCTCTGTCTGTGTGCAGGAAAACGATGTATTTATAGCCAGCCAATCGTTGCCGTCCTGTCGAAGTGATTCTTTTGAAGGAAATAAATAGATGCAGTCATACTTATTTCTTCCTTCCTTCCTTCCTTCCTTCCTTTCTTCCTTCCTTCCTTCCTTCCTTCCTTCCTTCCTTCCTTCCTTACTTCCTGACTGATTTATAATAGTGAGAATTTGATACAATAAAAGAAAAAAGTATGTAAGAGAAATGTAATAATAAAATAAATGATCAATTCGTACAAGAAAGTGACGACAAGGAAGAAGAAAATGATGTCAATATGTTAGAAAATATAAGAAAGTCAATTGTAAATCTTTATAAATCTTTCAAATTCTTTCTTTAACTTTTATTTATTTGTTGTTAGTGAGTTAACCTCCTCCTTCTCCTCCTTTTCTTCCTCCTCCTCCTCCTCCTCCTCCTCCTCCTCCTCCTCCTCCTCCTCCTTCCTCCTCCTCCTCCTCCTCTCCATCATCACTTCCTCTACTACCTTGTCTTCTTCCTCTACCCACCACTACCTCCTCCTCCTCCTCCTCCTCCTCCTCCTCCTCCTCCTCCTCCTCCTCCTCCTCCTCCTTCTCCTCCTCCTACTCCTACTCCTCCTACTCCCCAGGGTGAAGGAGGTAAGGTCTTCTCTCCTCCACCTCCCACGGCGCCCTTAGATTAACATCGGGTGTGCACGTCGCCTTTATGGAGTAATTTCACAAGAACGAAGGTATGTGTGTCAGGGGAGGACGAAGATAAGTGGAAGGAGGACGATACATTGTGGAATTATTGTCTCCTAAGGTGTAGCAGTATATATGATTTTAGTGGTGTGTGTGTGTGTGTGTGTGTGTGTGTGTGTGTGTGTGTGTGTGTGTGTGTGTGTGTGTGTGTGTGTGTGTGTGTGTGTGTGTGTGTGTGTGTGTGTGTGTGTGTGTGTGTGTGTGTGTGTGTGTGTGTGTGTGTGTGTGTGTGTGTGTGTGTGTGTGTGTGTGTGTGTGTGTGTGTCTGTGTGTGTGTGTGTGTGTGTCTGTGTGTGTGTGTTCTCTCTCGCTCTTTCTCTTTTTCTTTCTTTTTCTTTCTCTCTCTCTTTCTTTTTTTCTTTCTCTGGCTATTTGGTGAGGAAAAAAAGGGAAAACGATATTTCACAGAGAGAGAGAGAGAGAGAGAGAGAGAGAGAGAGAGAGAGAGAGAGAGAGAGAGAGAGAGAGAGAGAGAGAGAGAGAGAGAGAGAGAGAGTCGCAAAAGACAATAATAAATAATAATTACAATCAGACAGGAAAGAAAAATGAATACATAACACTGAAGGATATTTTTCATATAACTCAACCTAAAAAAAAAATAAATAAATAAAAATGTACACAGAAAGGATTTATAACACAGACAAACAGGAAGGAAACATTAACCAAATTAAGATCAGTAAAAAAAAAAAAACTTAACGCATGAACATTAAGGAAAAAATATATATATAAACGTAAGAAAAAATATAGATAATATAAACGCGAGGAAAACAGAAATGACCGGTTGGGAGACAGAGTATGAAGTTAACTCTATGTAATGATTGACAGGAAGACGGTAATTGGCGAGGCAATGACCCAGAGGAAAGAATAAGATGTAGAATCATAAGTAAATTGATCTCTTTAAATACAATTACAGAGAGAAGATAAATATTACGATAACCTTATAAGGAAAGTCACTCATCGCAATACAATCTTAAATATAATACATGTAATTAAGTCATTTGGGATTGTTAGGTTAGAGTATAAATTCCTTACGTTGAAATATATTTGTTTGCTAAAATATATGTACTTGTTTTCTGAAATATGTAATTGTTTGCTTAAATATATACTTGTTTGATGTAATTTCCTTTTTTTTTTATATTCTGAGACTGATGGAAAGAGGAAATAAGATAAGATAGAATATGAAAGTAAAGCACAAGAAAGGAAACGATGAGGAAATTTTGATAATAGAAAAAAATATCAAAAATTGCACGAATAACAAAAAATAAAAATAAATAGTATATAAAAAAAAATTAGCGAGAGATTTTCTATAACATAAATTAGATAAAATACCAAAATAGATGACGTAAAATAAAGTAAATACTATCAAGA
>JAXIVD010011808.1:0-10586 GCA_036785275.1 Cancer borealis
GGGATTGAGTTGGACAGCGCCAGGGGATTTCCAAAGAGAAGAGGAAAGAGAGACGTAGAGAGAAGAGGAAGAGAGAGAGAAAGGTAGGAGGAGGACTGATTTTCGAAAGAGGGAGAGACGAATGGAAGAAAGAAGAGGAAGAGAAAAAGACAAAAGAAAATGGAGAACAGGAAGAAGAAATTGAAGGAGTAGAAAGGATGAGATAAAAGGAGATAGGAAGTATAAAAAAAGGAAGTAAAAATAAAATGGAAAGAATGAAGGAAGTAAGAGATAAGCTGATAAATACAGGAATGAGAGATAACCTCAAATCCTCTCTGGCGTTACCAAAAGCTGTTCTGACTGTCGGATAAAAATAAATAAATAAAAGCTGTCACGTCGCAGATCAGAAGGATTAAAATCGATTCAATAACCAGTGATGAATCTCTCGCTCGTGAATAAAACACACTTTCAACTCTGCTACACATGAAACAAAGTGAAGGATCCAGTTATTATTCATTCACTCGACACGTACGAGACGCTACGATATGAACAAGATTTTATTCAACGGTTTCACTTGATTTTCTCCCCTCCATTGCGGTCAAAATCCTCGCGTAATGAATAACTGTTATCCTTTACCGACAAGTGTGGTTGAGGAGGGAAAAGTGTACCCGGACATTATATTGGAATAACCTAATCTCTACCTTTTCCTCCCTCGCTAGGTTTCCAGTTGTACAGTTTCCACTCTTTCCTCAAACGGCTTTTCCCTCAGTTATCAATCCACTGGACTCTCAGTTATCAAGTATTGTAAACATTGTCTTAAGTGAATCCTTTGGGAATAAATAGACAGTGTGTCTTAATAAATAATAAACAGAAAATGTAAATCTACTCCCTGTTTTCTTTTAGCGACGTGGAAATGAAGGAAGGGAAGGGAAGGGAAGGGGGGGGGGGAGAGAGAGAGAGAGAGAGAGAGAGAGAGAGAGAGAGAGAGAGAGAGAGAGAGAGAGAGAGAGAGAGAGAGAGAGAGAGAGAGAGAGAGGAGAGAGAGAGAGAGAGAGAGAGAGAGAGAGAGGAGAGAGAGAGAGAGAGAGAGAGAGAGAGAGAGAGAGAGGGGGAAGGGGCTCGCTTTGCCACTCACACAGAAGGGATTATTAGAAGGCTGAGCTGCAAGGCGCCACTCTCTCCCTGCCATTGAGCTCCTTCCTACATCTACAGAAAAGAAAAACCTATATAAAAAATATTTTCTTCTTTTGTTTTAATTCGAACGGAATACGAACCTGAGCGTATTAATTCCAATCTTTATTACTGACTTTATCTTGACAACCTACTCTCCTTCCTTCCTTCCTTCCTTCCTTCCTTCCTTCCTTCCTTCCTTCCTTCCTCCTTTCCTTCCTTTCTCTCTTCTATTATCTTTGCCTTCTATCTTCTTTTGTTTTTCTTTGTCCCCATATTTCCCCTCTTCCTCCTAATCCTACCCCCCTTCTACCCCCATGGCCCCCCCCTACCCCTGCCACCCTTCCACTACCTGTCAGTTTAAGAGGTAGTTTCTAGATAACACTAATTTGTACCAGTAAACAGACTTTGAACAGCAAGTAAATGAAGAAAAAATAAATAAACCGGACATTATTCCCACTGACACTTTATATTTTTCCCCCAATTCACGTTTTTTCCCCTTTTTTCCTAAGAGTTCTGTTTACATCTTCAGTTTCCGAGACGAAGGTGAAGTAGAGTATAAGCTTCTATTGTTTGGTGAGGCGTGTTGTGCAAAGGGAACCGAAGATCAACTACCAACCTGTTTTTCCTCTCCTTGTAGCGGCTTTCAGGAAACTATTTTGAGATCGATAATGAACAGATTTCTTGGTAAGACACAATGGTGGTATTTTACTGTATTCCTTTTATTAGTACAAGTTCTATAGATGTTTGTTGGTGTTAAGAGGAAGATGATGAGGACATGTCAATCCTCCTTCACACTACAAGGCTTAATTAAGAAAAAAAATAGCTAAATAAAAATAAGAGTTCAGTTTAGTATTTTATATGAAGAGAACGTACATACCAACACCTCAGAGACACACACATATATAAACACACACATACACACCTACACAATACACAGCGAGGCTCACACACCTCTGACAACACCTCAGACACACTTGCACACCTTCCTAGCAACACATTCTCCCCAACACAGAGGCCAACACTTCCCATCAACTCGAGGATGTGATCATAACTCACGCGTCCAAGCCTGTCACGGGAATTTCAAGGCTATATATCACAAGCCTGGGCCCTTCTCTTCCTTCCTGACCATTCCTCCTCCTCTCCTTCCCCTTTACTTCCTCCTCCTCCTCCTCCTTTACAGCATACTGCTCTCCCCAGGTCAGTTGTAATACTCACTCCATTCACCTCAGTTTCCCCTCAGTTTCCTCTCTGCCTTGACTTCCCTCGTACATCCACACATTACAGCGATAACTCCATTTTTCTATCCCTGTCCTCACTTGTCTTCCCCCTCTTAACTTCCTCCACTTATCCCCTTGTTTTCCTCCCTTTCCTCCCTTCAGCCACTCATCTCCCAGGCAAGTTACCTCCTCTATCCTCCAGTATTGCTCTCCTCACCGCGTTAACTCACAGTATTCATCTCCTTCTCCTCCACTTATCTCCTCCTGTCTCCCTCACTCGCTTCCCCATCTCAGTAGCTAATAACCTGCTCCTGCCTCTCCTCTCCTCTAAATGGTATCTTCCTCCCTTCACTCAACTCATCTCCTTCTGTAACTTATAAACCGTCTTGTCTTCCACATACACGCACACACACACACACACACACACACACACACACACACACACACACACACACACACACACACACACACACACACACACACACACACACGCCCTACAGTCACTAAAATTAATCTGCATCATCATTACGACCTGCTTCCCTATTAGATACCATTCTCGTTTTGTTGTTTTGAAGTCAGTGTTAGGCTAGTGTACGGCTGTCATTTGTTTAGATGTGGTGTGTGTGTGTGGTGTGTGGTGTGTGGTGTGTGGTGTGTGGTGTGATGCTGCTCTAGATCTCCCTGTTTGCCTCTCGTGTTTGTGGTGGTGATGAGTGACCGTATTAAAGGTTCTTGTTGTTTACTCAAGCTTCTGAGTGGCTGTGGTTGTAAGGAAAAGTGTCTCCCTCCCTTACTCCATTCTCATTCCACGCTGGTGAGGTGAGGTGAGGTGAGGTGAGGTGAGGTGAGGTGAGGTGAGGTTAGACTAGGTTAGGTTAGGTTTTAGTGAGGAATGGTGAGGAATGAACCAAAGCAATTTCTTTTTTCATTTGTAATTTTGAAAGCTGATTATTGTTTCATTAGAATAACAAGGTTTAATTAAATGTTATTATGATTAGTGTATGTTGAAATGTGTGTGTGTGTGTGTGTGTGTGTGTGTGTGTGTGTGTGTGTGTGTGTGTGTGTGTGTGTGTGTGTGTGTGTGTGTGTGTGTGTGTGTGTGTGTGTATTTGTCTGATTTAGTTATTATTTTGTACATACTGATTTTTTTTCTCTCTACTTCTCTTTCTTTCTCTCGTAATTCCTTTGTTTCCATCAAGTCTAATTTCCCTTCGTATATACATAAAAGAATTATATGTATTTCTTTTATATTTTCCATCTCGTAAATTTCCCTCGCTAGACTTCCTCGTAAAAATATTGTTGGCATCCCATTAAGAAGATTGTCCAGTCGCTCTAAGTGTATATCTATCTGGTCAGCAGCGAGTCTTTCCTCAGTGTTCCAAAGGCTAGCGGGAGGGATGTACATACGTCTTTACAGCTGTCTCAAGGCAATGAAAAATATATTCTCTTACGTATTTCTTGGCTTTGTTCTCTAACTTAATCCGTAAATCCTCTCTCTACAACCTTCTTCGTTATCTACACCTTCGTTACTACTACTAGTAATCCTTTCTCAGATCCTCTAGTGTCATTCCCCTCTTCGCTTTCTTCCCCAACATTTCTTACGTCACTATTTCTTCCCCTCTTGCGTCACCATTCCCCTTCTGCCTCCTACTCACACACACCACAGTCAACACCACCTCTATGTAATGATTGGAAGGGGAGGAAGAGGTAGCAGGGAGATCACTATTGAGTTATGGGTGTGTTAGGTTAGGTTATCAATACGTTTATGTACATTATGAATCATGATACCTCGACTTCAGTATTTATTAAGTGCACATTCATCATTCATTGACTAATTTCTCTTCACACCAACCCTGGAGTACCTTTGCCTGCCCCCCCCCCCCTTACCACACACACACACACACACACACACACACACACACACACACACACACACACATGATCACCTACCACAGTATATACATGTTTTATAAATACATACACACACATACATACTAAAGCTCATACTTATCTCATGCATCCTCACCTCTCCTTCCCTCACACCCTCCCTTCCTAACCCCACCTCCTGTATCTCCTCCCCGCCCCGCCCCACGTCCTTTCAGAGGGTCGTTAGGGCGAAAACACGGCACAAACGCATGACAACAGCCTCCAGGAGACACCCGCGGGCCAGAGTTACCGACACACGCCCTTTATGGTCCATCCGGGCCATGTGGCGGCCAAGGGGCGAAGAGGATCGTAGAGCAAGTGAATATTTCATTAGCGAGAGGAACGAGAAGAGCGAGAGAGTCCTGCTGGGTGGACGCTGACCTCCACAACGACCTCCACCCACCTCCACTAACCTCCACAACGACTTCTACCAGCCTCCTCCTGCCTCCACCCACCTCCACCCATCTCCACCGATCTCCACCACCCTCCACCCACCTCCACCCAGGGCTATCTTCACAATTATCATCCTGCACCCAAAGTTAGGACATTATCACACAGTTTACGCAGTTCTTGAGGAAATGAAACTCCGTGAGCGTGTGTTATGGGGTCCACAAGACGCCAAGACGCTCTGACCTGACCCCTGCCTTGCCACACACACTCCCACTCCCCTAAGAACACCCCCAGAATCACCCTCCCCTTCCCCCCTGCACCACAACCCCCTGATAACCTTGCCCTGATAAATGCAGAACATGTATTATTCTCCTACATGTTATAGTTCAAACGAAGGAGACAAACAGCTTTAATTCCTTTCTATATCCTACCAAACTCTTTGCCAGACAGACAGACAGAGGTATGTTGTTTGAAGTTTATTTTGATTTTAACGTTGAATTCATAATGGAATACTTTTTCTTCTTTTCCGTTATACGTGGACTTACGGTAAAACAACAACAACAACGACGATGACACAGGTGGAAGAGAAGAGAAGAGGCTTATGACTGTGTGGTGTCCTTTGTGTGTGTGGCATCGAGTGTTTGACTCTCGATGTGTTATTGTGAGTGAAAGTAAATCTGTGGTGAATACTAGTGTGTTATAACAGTTGTATTAGTGTGTTGGAAACGAGAGAGACAGAGGAAGAGAACAAAAGAGAAAGAGAGAGAGAGAAAGAGAGAATTGAGGTGGAGTGCATGTGGAAGAAGGAAGGTGGAGGGTCAGGCTTCCAGAGACGTGTTCGTGCAGCTCCTCAAGTTAGTGAAAAGACTGGAAACGTGACCTTGACTTGAGTAAACGATTTTAATTACGTGTACGAGTGAGAGAGAGAGAGAGAGAGAGACAGAGAGAGGAGAGAAAGGGGGGCAAAGGGGGCCAGCAACAGTACTGAGAGGGGGGGGTGAGAGGGGCTGGAGAGAGGAGGTAAGGGGAGGTAGGGGGAGGTAAGAGGAGACCTTCCCTCCACGTTTGTAATATAGCTTCGTAGAATTTAATATTGGCCAAGCGAAGGCAATAACGTGACAATGCGAGGCTCGGGGGAGGAAGGGAGGGAGGGAGGGAGAGAAGGAGGAAAGGGAGGAGGAAATGTGAAAGAGGTTGGAATAGGAGAGGCAGAGAAAGAGAAGGAAGAGAGGAGGAGGAGGAGGAGGAGTGCCAGATAGGTGAGTGAGAGGAAGGGAGACTGGTTATGAGGGTAAGGTGAGGGGAAAGGAGGGTGAGGGAGGTAACCTGGCGTGTGAGGGAAAGGATGGAGAGAAAAGAGAAAGAAGGAGGGAAAGAGAAACAGGAAAAGTAAGAGGAAAAGGAAAACATAGAAGAAGGAAAATGAAATAACTTTTTTTTTAATCCCTTTCAAAAACAAACCTCATTTTATCATCCAGGAAAAAAAAAAAAAAAAAAAAAGTTGTATATGCATGATAGATGTAAGACAAAAACACATTAAAAGAAACAGAATAACGAGGAATAGGGAAAAAAAACTCGATAAATGACGAGTGAAAGAGAAAAAAAGAAAGTGGAAGAAACAAGTGTAAATGGATCGGAAAGTCATGGGAAAAGAAAGAAGAGAGAAGGAGAGAGAAAGAGAGAAGGAGGAGGAGGAGGAGGACTAGAGTAGGATACATATTGAGGGTTTGAGTGGAGGTTAGTATATGCTAAGGACTGTAATTAGCTCACCTGGTGTTGTCTGAACCAATACCTGGACGGCAAAGTTTTAATGAAATCACGACACATAACAAGAGTGTACCAGGAGGAGGAGGAGGAGGAGGAGGAGGAGGAGGAGGAGGAGGAGGAGGAGGAGGAGGAGGAGGAAGAGGAGGAGGAGGAGGAGGAGGAAGAGGAGGAGGAACTAATACATACACAAAGACACGAAAATGAAAGAATGAATAGCTGATGCATGGAGAGAAGAGGAAGAAGGAAGGAAGAAGAGAATGAGAAAAGACACACAAGAATGTAGGATAAACAGGTAATATAAAGGTTTTTGATATATAATGAGGTTGTCTGTTTGAGAAGAAGGAGGAGGAGGAGGAGGAGGAGGAGGAGGAGGAGGAGGAGGAGGAGGAGGAGGAGGAGGAGGAAAAGGAAGCAAAGAAGGGCTGATAAAGTAATGTAAAATAACACGAAGCTTCAAGTCAAGAAAATTACAACCGAGAATCAAATCATAAATTATTAAAAAGGAAAAAGTTAAGTCAAAAGTGTCTATTTGATCTTATCTTTGATGGTTCGATAGCAAGTCGCGAGTCATTTCTCTCTTGCTACTCGTTGGTTTTTTATTATGTAGTATTCCAGAGCAGAGGAAACTCATCTATTTTATGTTGGAAGCTAAATGGATGTTCGCCATGATATTCTCTTTCAGTTCTCTGCGGCGCCAGAAAAGAAAGAGGATGAAAGGGACTTAACAGAACACTAGTGATGGAAAATTAATAAGAGGAAATGTTAAAATCCGTTACAAAACTTTATATATATATTCTTCATTCAGTAATCGCTGGACTCGTAAACCTTATTTTTATTCACCGCTTCACCAGAATGTGTTAAAAGAATATAACGGCAATGAAAAGGGAACAGTGCGAGAGGAAAACACGAACACACAAACACAAACATAAGCATAACATCACATCGCAACACACACACACACACCACACACACACACACACACACACACACACACACACCACGCTAGGTTGTGTCTTCCTCGTCGCCTGAAAACGAACAAATGACGCCATTCACATTGGCTTGCAAAAGTTTCGTCACTTTTGTAAATTGACGAAGCGAAAGAGTGCGAAAGTTTTGGTCCGACGTCAGTGGTGCCAACTTAGGCAAACGGCTTCCAGTAATGTCCTTCCACAGTGATGCCAGAACGAAGCCTATTGTTTTATGTGCTCTTTCCATCTTTATCGTTTTTTTTTTTATCTAGCTATGTTTGTAATAAGGGAATAGACTTGTGAGAGTGACTAGTTGAAAAGGATAAGTAAAGGGAGAAAAATATGAATAATAATAAAAATAACAATGAAATAACACTATTACCACCACCACCACCACCACCACCCTTCTTTCCTCTTGTTCACACTCATTTTCCTCCTCTTTCACACTCATTTTCCCTCTTTCACACTCATTTTCCTCCTCTTTCACACTCTCTTTCCTCTTTCATACTCCTATTCCCTTCTTTCCCCTCTCACACACTCCTCTCTCCCCTCTCTTCCATCTTTCACATGCTAATTTCCCCTTTCTGTGACCCTCTTCTCCCTTATCCCTTCCGTGTACTTTCCTTCCCCTCACCACTTCTCATTCCCCTCTCTTTCAGCTTTTCTTTCCTCCCCACACATACATTGTACCTAATTTTCCCTCTTATCTATTTTTCCCCTCACCCATAACATTTCCTATGCCCATATCTTATCCGTTTCCCCTCACCTTGCCTTTCTCCCTGTTTCCCCTCACCCTACAACCTCCCATAACCCCTCATTCTCCTACCGCAACCTAAGGTAAATACAAAAAATCTATTTCCACGACATTTCCCTCACAAATTCCCCTATTACACCACTTTTCCCTTTGTCCTCCCCTCTATTCCCCTCTTTTCCCCTCGTCCGCTTGAGGGTCTAAGGGCGTGTCAGGTCGCTCAGAGGACAACAATAACAATAATTTCCACATGAACACAGAATAGTTAGGTTGTGTTCCGAGGCAGGTTAATTATGCCTGGCAATTAGTTGACTTCTCTCTGCCCAGGACAATTATCTAGTCAATAAATTAGCTGGTGACCTCACGCCCCCCCTAAACGCCACCGTCATTATAATTAAAAAGTGACTCCACAGCCTAAAGAGGGAAGGACTCGTTAAAAAGTCCTGGGTTACGTTTTTTTTTTTTTTTTCGTTATTTGCAATGTTTTTTTTCGGTATTTTGCGTTTTTTTTGGTGTTTTTTCCGTAATTGTTTGATTATTTTTTATGCCTTTTTCAGTAATTTTTAATATTTTTTTCTGCACTTTTTTTTTTTAGTATTTTTCGTTATTGTTTCCAAAAAAATTCAGTATTTTTTGTAATTTTTTTCGATATTCTTATGCATTTTTCGATATTTTTAGTTTTTTTTTTCTCGGTAAGTTTTTTTTCTCATTTATATTCATGTCACTTCTTTCTTTTCTTCCTCTCATCCTCTTCGTCTTTTTCCTCCTTGTCTATCTAATGTTTCGATTCTTTCCTTTCTTCCTCCCTTCGTATCTTCCCTTCCGTCATCCTTCCCTCTCTTCCCTTCCTCTACTCATGTCCTAATCCCTTCCTGTCCCTTTTCTCATCTTCCTCTTCTCCTCCCTCTTCTCTTTCCTCTTCTCTTCCCTCTTCTTCCCATGCCAAACGTTTCTTATCCAAGCCTCTATCATCTCAATTCTCCTCTTTATCCCTCTTCCTTCTTTCCTCTCTTTAAGCCTCTCGTTTTTCTACCATCTCTATATCTTCCACAGTCTTCCATCCTCTTACTCCTCTTCCTTCCGTTCCTTCCTTCTCTCTGCCTCGCCTCCGTATTCCATTTTCTATGAACAAAAGTATAAAAACCAGGCTAGACACTGCATTTTCTTTTCCAGTCCTATACTGTGGCCCGAGAGGAGCACTCACGACAGGGGGAATGACCTCCTTTCTTACTTTATGGAGGAGGAGGAGGAGGAGGAGAAGGAGGAGGAGAAGGAGGAGGAGGAGGAGGAGGAGGAGGAGGAGGAGGAGGAGGAGGAGGAGGAGTGAGTGAGGATTGAGGAGGGAGGAAAATGAGTAGGTTGCACGCGAAATATCGACACCTCAGACCATCTACTGTTTCTTCTGAAGGTGAAGATAGCACCAGGGGAGTGCCTCAAGGGGATAGCTAAGGGACCCGGGTGTTTGGGACGCGTCTAAGGGAAGGGGGAAGCGAGGGGGTATGAAGGGAGGGTTTAAAATATGGAAGGTGAGGGAATTTGAAAGGAGGAAGTGTATGCTTGAAGAAAGAAGTGTAAGAGGGAAGGAAAGATACAGGAAGGAGTGGAGGAGGAAGGATAAGGGGAGTGCGGCCTTGAAAGCTTCCTTCCTTCCTTTTTTCCTTCCTTCCTTCCTTCCTTCCTTCCTTCCTTCCTTCTTTCCTTCTTATCTTCCTTCCTTTCTTCCTTCCTTCCTTCCTGACTGCCTGACTGATTAATTTGATTCTTCTCATTTTTCTGTTCCAATAATTTTCTGGGTGAACATAAATACTTCTTAAAATTACAAAACTTAACGATATATCTAATGTGTGTATTATCTAACCTTACCAGTCCATCTAGAGGGTTCCAGCATCAGGTAGAAGGTAAGACGAAGGGCAAAGAGTGAATAACTGCATCGATACATCAAGAAAATAAAAAGAATTAGGTGAAGCGAGTGTCATGTGCCAACAATATATTTTCTGCAGTATTTTATTGTTTCGTTCTGTTTTCCTGATGTTTCCCGGGACAGGACTAGAAATCTCCTCTCAAATCTCTCTTTCTCTCTTTCTCTCTTTCTCTCTCTCTCTCTCTCTCTCTCTCTCTCTCTCTCTCTCTCCCTCTCTCTCTCTCTCTCTCTCTCTCTCTCAGAAGGTCGCCAACAGGAAATGCGTGTCGTAAATCTATCGGCTTTCTTTTTCTCTTTTCTTTTTTCTTTTTTTTCTTTTTTCTTTTTGTTTTTCTGCATTTCTATCTCCTCAATGGTCCTGTACTGCCCTGGGGAGCCTCGCAGGGAGATATATTGACGGCAACAACACTGCGGAGGATTTCTGAGGAACGTAATTCACGCCTTCTATTCCGCACACCTCCCTCCCTTCCTCCCTTCCCTCCCTTTCCCTTCCC
>JAXIVD010011810.1:7500-10585 GCA_036785275.1 Cancer borealis
ACCACCGTCAGCAGGTAAATGTAACGGTGTGTGTTTTTCTTTATCTTTTTTATCTTGTTTTTTCTTTTTCTTTTTTTCTTCATTAAATATTGCTTCGGGAGTGAGTGAAAGGGTGGGTTGTAGGGGGAGTTGAGGGGAGGCCACAGGCACGCACGCGGCTTCACCTTCACCACTCATGAAAAATAAACACACACACACACACACACACACACACACACACACACACACACACACACACACACACACACACACACACACGCACACACACTTCCTTCTCTCCATATCCTTCCCTCTCCTCTCTTTATACAAATCTTCGTCCAATTCCTCTTCTCTACATCCGTCCCAATCCCTCCCTCTCACGTACATTATTTCCCTCCTCCCTCCCTCCCTCCCTCCCTCTATCCCTCCCTCCCTCCCTTCCTTTCCTCCCTCCTTCCATACATTCATTCCTCACATTTTTTAAAACACTTGATGCTCACGGAGTTAAATTTTTCCATAAACAAACGAGGTAAGCGATCAGGTGAATCTCAGGTAATCAGTCTATCTTACCTTACCTTACATATCTCACGTAAATACTTCACCTCCTCCTCTCCTCTCCTCCTCCTCCTCCTCCTCCTCCTCCTCCTCCTCCTCCTCCTCCTCCTCCTCCTCCTCCTCCTCCTCCTCCTTCCTTGTTTCCGCGTAAATCTACTTCAACAACATAGTGACCCTTAACAGAAACTGTAGTCTCTTCCGGGTATGTTGTGCGAGGCTGGTGTATCTGTCTGTTATAAATGTTGGTGGATAAATTCATGGTTTTGCCTCGGAATCCAAGGCGGATAAGTAAGTATTTCACGCCAATTTATGACTTTTAGCATCTCACTGTTATCATTTCACTGTGTTTTATGTTGAGTTTTATACCTCGCTGCCCTTAAGAGGTGGTTATGTATATTATCTCTCTCTCTCTCTCTCTCTCTCTCTCTCTCTCTCTCTCTCTCTCTCTCTCTCTCTCTCTCTCTCTCTCTCTCTCTCTCTCTCTCTCTCTCTCTCTCTCTCTCTCTCTCTCTCTCTCTCTCTCTCTCTCTCTCTCTCTCTCTCTCTCTCTCTCTCTCTCTCTCTCTCTCTCTCTCTCTCTCTCTCTTTCCTTACAGAATCTTTTACCCATCGTCATCCTCTTCCCTACATAACCCTTTTCATGACCTCTCGACCCCATCCCTTCCACCTTCAACCCCTTAAACCCCCTTTACTCTCTTCCATTTGTCTTCCTTCCCTCCCTTCCCTCCCTTACCTCCTTTACCTCCCTTACCTCCCTTACCTCCCTCCCTCCCTTTCCCTACCTTCCTCCGGCCTCCTCCTCCTCCTCCTCCCAGACGGCCACTAAGACGCTGGTTTGCAATCCAGGTAATTATCTGAGTGGGTAATCGACTTGTAATCACCATCTCACCCCTTCGTTTGTCATCTCGGCTTCCCTCCTCCTCCTCCTCCTCCTCCTCCTCCTCCTCCTCCTCCTCTCTTAGTGCTCTTTGGTTGTTATTCTTCTCCCTTACCTCCTCTTCCCTCCCATGCACTCTCGACTTTCTTTATTCTCCCTCTCTGTTTGCCCCTTTTATTGCACTCTTTCTCTCCCCTCTCTCTCTTTCCTCATCCTCTCTCGTGCATTCTCTTCCTCCACTGTTACTCTCCCTTTCTATCCACTTTTCTCTTCTCACTCTGTACTTTCCTTTCCTTCCCCTTCTAGTCCTCCTCCCTCGAGTCTGCCACGCCCTTGTGATCAGGTGAAGAGTGGATGTAGCTCTTCCTCCGCCTCCACCGCCACCACCACCACTACCACCACCACCACCATTACCACTACTACTACCACTACCATTGCTGTTACTACTACTAATACTACTGCCTGTGATGAAAAATACGTCATATAAACTAAGAGCAAATAGTGAAATTTGATGAAGAATATAAGTTTAGCTAAAAATGTTCCGCGAGGAGACAGGTGATACAAGTCAATTGATACTTCCCGTCACCGATTGGAGGCATAACTGACACCTGAGACACCTAGTTGATAATAACCTGACCTCTTCGTGGCGGCACTCATGTGTTTGTGTGTGGTGTGTGTGTGTGTGTGTGTGTGTGTGTGTGTGTGTGTGTGTGTGTGTGTGTTTGTGTGTCTGTGTCTGTGTCTGTGTCTGTGTCTGTGTCTGTGTCTGTGTGTGTGTGTGTGTGTGTGTGTGTGTGTGTGTTGTGTGTGTGTGTGTGTTCTGTCTCTTCCCTGCTTTCTTTTACTATATTTAGGCTGTCAATCTGTTAGTGTAATAATCTGTTAGTGTAATGGTCCTTCTATTACCTGTGTGGTGCATGGCATGTCCTCTCCATGTCCACATTTTGTCTTTTAATTGTACAGAACTAGATTTCCCTTCCCTTCCCATATCTCCCATCATCCGCACACCCACGACACACCCCTCCCTCCCTCCTATCACCACCTCGCACCCTCCCACCTCACACATCTAGAAAGGCAGCTCAGTGTAGGGCGCCGGGTCGTACTTTACCTGCCTCGTCCGTGTCACCTGAAACACGACCACAACGGAGAGTAAGTTGTGGAGTTAAAATGTAAATAAACAGTAAAAAATAGTCGCCGCCCATGTATAGCTAAAAGGATATTCATGTTAGCTGTAAATTCCTTCGCCTTGTGTCAAATTGTTCGTGTTCGCGTTCATCATTTTCGAGTCCTTTATCGTGGTTCCTCGGGTCTCGTGGCGGTGGGTCAGCTTGTCTTCCATCAGGTGCCCGAGCAACGCCTCTGCCTCGCTGCCGCTGGTGTTGTGCGATGTTATAGTAGACTCATCATGGCTTCTTCATCCTTATCGTGTGTGGTGAAACATGGACGTCTTGTATAACGGTAGAGTGTGTGTGTGTGGTGGGGGGTGGGGAATGAGGGATTGATATTAGAAGTGTGTTTTTTTATATTACATAACTAAAATGTACTGTATTTAAGGGTACTCAGTCATATTTTTTCATTCTAATTTTTTTTTTTGTGTGTGTGTGTATTGATAGCGGGAAGTCAGGTGTTTTTGTTTACGTAATTAATCTTTGGTAACAGATTTAATTGTACATT
>JAXIVD010011811.1:0-2500 GCA_036785275.1 Cancer borealis
TTTGTTTGCGTTAGTGAATGTTTGTTATAATGGCGCTACACGTCCTTGGTCCTTAATATTTTGTTGTATTTCATAAGGCGTGACATACTGTTGAGTGTAATGGCGGCCAAGCTGCTGTGTCCTTGCGAGTCAGATGTGATGGTAACGCCTCGAAGGGCATGACACTGGATGTGTTCATTTTTAAGGGTGACAGTAACGCTTTCATGTCTAGGTGTGGCGCCGCGGAAGGAACTGTTGACACTTGATTAAGTATCACCACTTTTACGAACACTTCCTTTTAATGTTCTACTGAATGATTGATTATTAAGAATCTAATGAGGAGAGTCAAGTCAGTACAGATTAATCCTTGATCTGTTCTTCCTGTTCTCTAGTTTGATAATAAATGTCAAGATGATGATTTCATATTAACACGTTTGAGGGATTTTCACATGTATGGCAGCAGGGGAAGGTGGCTCTGTGGTACAGTGCTCGGCTGATGGATCTGTAGGTTACGAGTTCGATCCAGTCTCACGGCAGTTTCTCTCTCGTTAACTTGAACACAGCTTTATTGTCAATAGCTACCTAGCTCGGAAGGATTATTGAATATACTTCTGTGGAGCAGCATGAGTAAGTGTGTGTTTGCGCATCTTTGTTTAAATTAATTAGCTTTGATTAAATGAATGCTTGCTCTGTTGTCCTCGCCTCGCATGAAGAGAAACCGAGTGAGTGGTTCATTCAGATGAAACTCACTCACCACCTCGCCATTCCCTGCACTCTCCCCTTACTTCTCCACCTGAGTTACAAGGCCGCGCCGGGCCAGGATTACCCGAGGGATAGCAGCAACAACCACGAATATCAAGGACTGCACATAACAAAATAAAGGTATGATGTAGTCTATGTATGAAACAGTATGACACCACGGGCGAAAAACTAATGTTAGTAATATATGAAGACTACATATGATGAAAAAAGGTATGATGCAGTTTTGTGTGTGTGTGTGTGTGTGTGTGTGTGTGTGTGTGTGTGTGTGTGTGTGTGTGTGTGTGTGTGTGTGTGTGTGTCTGTGTGTCTGTGTGTCTGTGTGTGTGTGTGTGTGTGTGTGTGTGTGTGTGTGTGTGTGTGTGTGTGTGTGTGTGTCTGTCTGTCTGTCTGTCTGTCTGTCTGTCTGTCTGTCTGTCTGTCTGCCTGTCTGCCTGCCTGCCTGCCTGCCTGCCTGCCTGTCTGCCTGTCTGTCTGTCTGTGTGTGTATGTGTGTGTGTGTGTGTGTGCGCGTGTGCGCGTGTGCGCGTGTGCGCGTGCGTGCGTGCGCGTGTGCGTGTGCGCGTGCGTGTGCGTGTGCGTGTGCGTGTGCGTGTGCGTGTGTGTTCAACTGTTGTCACACCTTGGAAATGCTATCACAGGCTTCATAATGTTCACATTGTGTCTCGATTTATGCTATTTTTTACGTATATATATTTTTTGTTTTTTTTCAGAATCAAATATAAGAAGAGGAGCTGACAAGTTTACTGACAAGTGATGCAAACCCAGGCGAGGGAAGCACAGTCGAACACGTTAGGAGACGAAACAAGGCGAGACTTGAGTGTTTCGAATGTGGTGTCGGTGCTCAAGCCTCGTAGGGTTAGGAAAGCTCAGGTTTATCATACATTGTTAACCATTAGTAGTCTGCGAGGCCTCAGTGTCGTATGTGTTGTGGAGGTGAAGGGACATTAATTGTTTTGTGGCTGATATATGTTTTTTTCATTAATCTATATATGTATTTATTATATTTTTTCTTTTTCAGAGGATCATCGTGAAGTTAAACGCCTTTCAGCTAAACTAAGGAAACCAAACTGTCTAGGAAACAGACTGTCATCACCAGACCAGGTAATGAGTGTGCGTGTACGTGTGTGTTTGCGTGTGTTTGCGTGTGCGTGTGAATGTGCCTGTGCGTGTGCGTGTGTGCGTGCGCGTGCGTGGGGATGTGAGCGTGTGCCTGTGTGCGTCTGTGTTCCTGTGTGCCTGTGTGCGTGTGTGCGTCTATGTGTGCGTGTGTGTCTGTGTGCGTGTGTGTCTGTGTGCGTGTATGTATCTGTCTGCGTGTATGTATCTGTCTGCGTGTGTGTGTCTGCGTGTGTGTGTCTGCGTGTGTGTGTCTGCGTATGTGTGTCTGCGTGTGTGTGTCTGCGTGTGTGTGTGTGTGTGTGTGCGTCTGCGTGTGCGTGTGCGTGTGCGTGTGTGTGTGTGTGTGTGTGTGTGTGTGTGTGTGTGTGTGTGTGTGTGTGTGTGTGTGTGTGTGTGGGTGTGTGTGTGGGTGTGGGTGTGGGTGTGGGTGTGGGTGTGGGTGTGGGTGTGTATGTGTATGTGTATGTGTATGTGTATGTGTATGTGTATGTGTATGTGTATGTGTATGTGTCTGTGTCTGTGTCTGTGTCTGTGTCTGTGTCTGTGTCTGTGTCTGTGTCTGTGTCTGTGTCTGTGTCTGTGTCTGTGTCTGTGTCTGTGTCTGTGTCTGTGTCTGTGTCTGTGTCTGTGTCTGTGTCTG
>JAXIVD010011812.1:2500-10581 GCA_036785275.1 Cancer borealis
GTCAAATTTTTTTTCTTAGGTGCCATCTGTAGCTTGAAAGACTAAATTGCCTTTCGTATTCTTCAATTCTCTCTCTTTCTTGTATTTCTCTCGCTCTTTTTTTCTTCTCTCCCTCTCTCTTTTTCTTCTCTTTTCTCTCTCCAAAGTTTCCTCACATCACCTCTGTCTGAATTCCCTGCTGTTACGTACCCTTACCCCTTCCTCCTTCCCCTCCCCCTTCCCCCTTCCCCCTTCCCTTTTCCTCCTCTCCCCTTTCCCCTTCCCTTCCCTTCCATTGTTGACTCCTCTATATTGGTTCCTCTCTTGTTCTGCTCCAGTTGTTCTCTATTCCATAAAAACGATATTTTTTATGTTTTTTTTGGGTGGGGGGGGCGGGTCGGGTCCTTTTTTGAGGGGGGCGGATGGGTCCTTTTTAAACCCTTTTGTATGTCTTCAGAAGCGTCACCTTTCTTTGTCTTTCCGACCTCCACCTCCACCACCACCACCACCACCTCTACCTCTGTCTGTCTGTCTGTCTGTCTGTCAATGTGTTGGTATGTTTATATGTTCTTCTATAATTTCTTCACTTTTTTCAACGTCTCAAATATCCTCCTCCTCCTCCTCTTCCTCCTCCTTCTTCTTCCACTTTCTCACTCACTAAATTCATTTCATTCTTCTCTATCCTCTCTTACACATTTTCTCACTTCTTTGCTTTCATTCTTTACGTTGAAATTCACTCACTTTTTTTCTATTCTTGCGCTTCACTAACACTTTTTTTTTTTACTTTCATATCAATTCCAGTCACTTTCTCCGTCAATTCTCCTTTTTCTTTTCTTTTCTTCTTCACGCCAGACAAAAAGTGTTCTTAAGCCTTTTATCCGACACACTTTCCTTCATCCACGCTTTCAAACACCTCACTCTGCATCCTCTTTCCTCTTCCTTATTCCTTCCTCCTCTCGCTCAGAATCTCATTTCACATATTTTCTCGTGACATACATTCGTTATGACTAAAAATATATATTCTTCCTTATTCCTTCATCTCTCTTCCTCCTCCTTTCTGTGACATACATACATACATACATACATACAGTTTTTGGGCTTCAATAATATTGTCTTACTTAGATATAATTCCTTAAACTTACCTGTATTTCCCCATCTAATTTATTCAGGTACAATACATAACCTAACCTCACCTTTATTAACTTACCTTTCCCTTCCACACACAGGTACAGTTTATTCAATTTACCTGTATTTCTCCTAACTAATAACTCATACGTAACCTCACCTCACCTATATTTAACTTAGCTTTTCCCTCACACAGGACAAGCACAAGTACTGTTCCGAGCGTGTACGGAGACCAACATGTCACATTTCTGCGGTATTCACTTCGAAAAACTTACCAATAACAGAGTGGAGCGTCTCATCGCGTGCTACAGGACGTGCACGACTGACCTTTGTAATGTGCATAGGATGGAGTACCTGACAGCTGCCTCAGTGTCCTGCTACTCTGCTGGCCCGGCGATCGTTCCGCTTCTGACTGTGTTCGCGATTCTCTCAGGGATGATGAGGAAATTTTTGGGAACTACATGATAATTCTTAATGTTTTTTTTATATATATTTTTTGGGGTGTTTTATTTTATTATTTTGAATGTTTTTTTTGTTTTTTTTATTGTTTATCTTGTTCCTTTTTTTCTGTTTTTCCTTTCGTCTTTTCGTTTTATTATTATTTATCTTCCTCTCTCTTATTATAATTATTCCTTTGTTATCTCTTATTTTCTTCTTATCACTCTGCTTCTCCCTCTTATTCGCTTCCTCTCCTTTCTTTTTCTTCTTCTTTCTCCGTTATCTTCCGTCCTTCTCTTTCTTCTCTTCTTCCTCTTCCTCCTTTTCGCTTTTTGGTCCTTATCATCTGTCTCCATTTTTACTTCTTCATGTCTTTTCTTCCTTTATCGCTTTCCTTTCTTCCTCCATCTCCCTTTTTTTTGCCTCCTCCTCCTCCTCCTCCTCTTCCTCCTCCTCCTCCTCCTCCTCCTCCTCCTCCTCCTCTTCTGTCCCTCCAAGGCTTTCACTATGAGAGAGAGAGAGAGAGAGAGAGAACTTATTGTTATTGTAGTTTCTATTTCACAATCTGTATTTATTAATTTTTTGTTATATAGAAATCATATACGATAACATTTATAATTCCAGACTGTGTATCGTACCATTCTAGTCATTATTACCGTACAGCAGAGACAGTATTTATTTATGTGATACCATTGTGTATATAGTATGTATTCATGGCTTATTTTCCACTCTTTGATCTCTGTTCTAGTTATTATTATAGTACGTTAAGCCTTTTCCGTTCCGTTGTTTAAATAAAATGTTATATATGGGATGTAATGTAAAAAGACTCCCGACTCCTGGTATCGTATCGTGTGTGTACGTTCGGTTATCATACTTTGAAGATAAATTATTGTACTATTATATTGACTTTTACCTCTAGGCGATGTTGATGTTTATTTTGTTTTTATAAGTATATTGTATTTATTTCTACCCTTTAAAAATAGATATCTCTCTCATTCCTTCCTTCTTTCCCTTCCTTCTTTCCCTTCCTTCCTTCCTTCCTTCCTTCCTTCTTTCCTTCCTTCTTTCCTTCTTTTTGCTGACGATTTTATTTTAATTCGTACCTCAGTATTCATAGATATATAATTCACCGTGTGTGTGTGTGTGTGTGTGTGTGTGTGTGTGTGTGTGTGTGTGTGTGTGTGGCAAGGTCTTGGAGACAGGACGTAATCTTGTCAAATTACTTACTTTTTCTTTTTTCTTTTCACGGTGTCATAACAAACCGAAGCTTCGAGGCAGGGGATCGTGACGTAGGATCCTTTTATGTTTCAGTAATCTAATATTAACAAAGCGTGTGTGCGTATGTGTGTGTGTGTGTGTGTGTGTGTGTGTGTAGTAGGACTTTTTTTTTCATCTTCCATACCTACTTTGTACTTTGTTAATCTAATCAGCTTTTCGCTCATAAAATGTTCAAACACCTCTATATATTTTTTTTCCGTTTCGTTTTCTTTCATGATGCTCCGAGATGGTGTTCGAAAAATAATGGATTTTTTCGTTCGTGTTATTATTAATGTGTTCAGAATATGTGTTCTGTTGCAGCGGAGTGGTGGTGGTGTTGGTGGTGGTGTTCCTGATTCTGTGAGGTGTTGGTGTAGCCTGTTAGAGGTTGTGGTGGTGATTGTGGTGGTGGTGTGCGTGCGTGCGTGCGTGCGTGAATCAGCTGCTCCGTATAGGCAAGGGTTGTATAAGCAGCTTCACATCTCTTAATGTTGAATATATGTATAACCCTCGACTTATAAGTGGTGCAAAACAGCTTATTAATGTTAAAAATAATAAATATAATTACTATAATCTTTGAAATAAATATATGTATACGAACAGTCCGCGGCGTGAGATTGAACACAACACAACAAGACGGACCGCATCGTTTGTCTCCTCGTGTGTGACTTGTGACGGCTTATTTGGTGTGTGCGTGTGTGCGTGGCGGGGTGTGAGGTGCTGGCTATAACACTAGGGACTGGCGGTGATCTAGAGGCGTCTGAAACGGTCTCTGAAGCCAGCTGTGTGTAGGAGTAGTGGTTAAGCTGGCGAGGTTGGCAAGATTAAGTTCCTCCCTCCCTCACTGTGCCCTCCCATCTTACTATCAATTAAAGTATAAGTTGTTTCCTGAGTCTCCTTCGCGTGGATATTACCTTAAACACAGCATCAAGGACCTACACGCGTCTCTACTTCAACCTTTCATTTTATTAACTCTTCGAAGGACAAGTGAACGGAGGTAAGTGAGGAGATAATGGTAATGTTATTTTATTGTCATGAAAAGGCAGTTAAGAGGTATTGTAATTAATTATTTTTTAAAGTGTTGTTATACTTGAATAGACTTAGGCGATTAGACTGACTTATGTTTGACTCAGTTCGTGCCGTATCATACTGTCCTCTGTCTCACCTATACTAACCATGGCCTGGGGGATCACGCGCTATACTCACGAATGTCAGCCATTACCCTCCCCCTCCCCCAAGAAAATCAAGAAGCAGGAGTGTGTGTATCGTTATATTGCTTCTTTCTAGCGCTTACTCCTCTTTGCATTAACTAACTAACAAACTATATTGTCTCTTATCTTTGTGTGTGTGTGTGTGTGTGTGTGTGTGTGTGTGTGTGTGTGTGTGTGTGTGTGTGTGTGTGTGTGTGTGTGTGGATGCACTTTACATTCCCAGCCTTTGTGTGTCGTGTTGAGTGCAGTGATTGTGTTTGTGATTCTGTGTAGTGATTCCCTTGCCTCACGCTAATGTCATGTGTGGGTGGAGTGGAGAGTTTCAACAATAACAACACGACAATATTGTTTCTATCTTTTTAATGTAAACTTTGGTCTATTACACAAACATTTTACGTAAATAGACTCAATTCACAAAGAGAGAGAGAGAGATAGATAGAGAGAGAGAGAGAGAGAGAGAGAGAGAGAGAGAGAGAGAGAGAGAGAGAGAGAGAGAGAGAGAGAGAGAGAGAGAGAGAGAGAGAGAGAGAGAGAGGTCAAGGCTTCATTACCACTAAAACTATAGGAGAAAACAAAAGCCAGCACACACACCACATTATTATTATTATTATTATTATTATTATTATTATTATTATTATTATTATTATTATTATCATTTCAGTGTTACCGCAACCAGTGCACAAACATTTATTAAAACATTTCATCACCATCAGAAACACAAAAAAGAGAGAGAGAGACGTGTTAGTTTTTTTTGTTATTGTTTGTGTTTGATTAAGGTTGACATGACACTGAGAGGCAAACACACACACACACACACACACGCACACACCCGATCTATGTCCCTGGTGTGTGGGTCTGATTAACTGTGTGTGTGTGTGTGTGGGTGTTTTTTTTTTTTTTTGTGTGTGTGTGTTGTGAAATTCGTCCATGTTATTGTTTGTTTGTCTGTCTGTTTGTTTGTTTGAATGGTTATTGTGCATCTCAGTGGGTATTTGTATAGCCTCTTGTCCTCTTCCTCCTCCTCTTCCTCTTCCTCCTCCTCCTCCTCCTCCTCCTCCTCCTCCTCCTCCTCCTCCTCCTCCTCCTCCTCCTCCTCCTCCTCCTCTTCTTCTTTTTTCGGGGATGTCCTTCTGCTGTCTAGGTATTTTATTTTTCCTTCAGGCATTGTGTTCAAGTCATCTTTTCTTCCTCATCTTCCTTCTCCTCCTCCTCTTCCTCCTCTTCTTTCTCCTCTTCCTCCTCTTCCTCTTCTCTTCCTCTTATTTCACTGTCCTGTTATCTTTTCCTTTTTTTTTTTTTGGTATAAAGTTTTATTTCCTTTTGTCTTCTTTATCCTCTTCTTCCTCTTCCTCTTCCTTTTTCTGTTTCTTATGTCTCTTATTCTTCCGTCTTTCCATGCGTCCGTTTTTTCTCTTCTTCCTTTCTTCTCTTCTCTTTTGTCCCCCCATCGTCATCACTCTCCCTGTCCTTCCAACCTTCTCACCTTTCTCTCCTCCTTCCATCACTGTCTTCTTTCTCCTCCTCCTCCTCCTCTTCTTATTTCCATTCTTCCCTCCTTTACTTCCTTTTTCTTCTATCTCAAACCTATTTCTTTCTTTCCTATTCTTTATAACTGCTTTGTCTCTACTATCTTCATTATATAAATTTCCACTGTTTTCTCTCTTCCTTTCCATTATTCGAGTTGCTCTTTTCCAGTGTTCTTTCTTTTGGGTTTTGATCTTCTTATGTTTAAATCTAATCTTCTTTAGTTGTGCTTTAGGCGAGTAGCTGCTGCAGTAAGGTGAATGTTTGGTTACCTCGTAGATCCAGGATAAGAACTTCGCTACTTTGGTGTAGACTCCTGGGTTGGTATGTGTAGGGGAAGGAGAGGAAGTGAGGTGAGATTAGTATAGTTAAGTTATTGAAGTGTTGATTAGGTTAGGTTTAGGTTAGAGTTAAATTAGGTTAGTAATGAACACAGGTAAATCAATACACACCTGGGTAGTCAATGAGGCCACACCCAACGCCCCAGCTGGTCACACCCACGATGAAGTAACGATCCTTAGCCTTGTCCAGCCACACCAACGGCCCTCCAGAGTCACCCTACGAAGGATTGAAGAGTAGTAGTAGTGGTAGTAGTAGTAGTTGTAGTAGTAGTAGTTGTTGTAGTAGTAGTAGTGGTAATAGTAGTAGTGGTGGTGGTTTATTTTCGCTGTTTTTGTCTGTTTCTGTGTCTGTCTGTATGTCGATATTATTGTATTTTGTTTTGTATATGTCTTTATGTCTCTCTGGGTCTCTCTCTTTTTTTTTCTCTCTCTCAAGGGAAAGAAAAAGAAAAATCTCATTAAATTTGACATTTAATCCACACTCCTAATTATCTTGTGTAGTTAATTAATCAACGTTCTCACCTGTCACCTGTCTGTGTATCTCTCATTTAGACTCATTAACTCACTAGCTAACTCACTTTGATCTGTGACTCTCGTTGTGTGTGTGTGTGTGTGTGTGTGTGTGTGTGTGTGTGTGTGTGTGTGTGTGTGTGTGTGTGTGTGTGTGTGTGTGTGTGTGTGTGTGTGTGTGTGTGTGTGTGTGACTCACTCATCCAACACACACCTCTACATACACTCTCTCCCCCTTCCTCCCTACCTCTCTTTCTCCCAACACCCTTCCATACACTTAAACCCTCCCCTCCAACACACCTGCATACACTCTTCCCCCCTCCCCCCCTCACACACCTGGAGCACAACGGGTCTTTGTGTGTGTGTGTGTGTGTGTGTGTGTGTGTGTGTGTGTGTGTGTGTGTGTGTGTGTGTGTGTGTGTGTGTGTGTGTGTGTGTGTGTGTAAGGACAGGTGAAGGGGTTATTGCTACAGGTGGCTGATTACAGGTAACATTGAAAAGAAAAGGGAGATAAAAATAAAATAAATATATTCCAATACATGTACATACACACACACATTGCATACTAAGGAGGAAGAAAAGGTGATAATGGTTTCCTTTTGTGTGTGTGTGTGTGTGTGTGTGTGTGTGTGTGTGTGTGTGTGTGTGTGTGTGTGTGTGTGTTCTATTAACCCTTCTTTCTCTTCTTTTAGCTCGCATTTCCAACATACATACACACACACCTTCCCCCATCCTTCCCTCATCCTCCCCCCATCATCCTGCCCTCATTCTCCCCTTCATTCCTTCCTTCATCCTCCTCCCTCCATCCTCTCCTCCCTACCCCCCTCCTCCCACCCATCCTCCCCTCCATCCTTCTCCTCCCTCATCCTCCTGCACCCTCCCTTTCCCCTTCCTCTATCCTCCTTCCCCTCCCCTTAGTATCCTACCTGGCAAGTATCCCTCGTCCCGTTCTGCGCACACAGCATCTTGTTGGTGACCTCCTCAGACTCCAGCAGGAAATTGTACCGACACTTGTGCATTGGTAACACTGTAAGGGGAGAAGGGAAGGATGTTAGGTTGTTGGTAATACTGTAAAGGAGGATAGGAGGTTAGGAAGTTGTTGGTAGTGCTGTAAGGAGGTTAGGAAGGTTGTTGGTAGTGTTATAAGGAGGTTAGGAGGTTAGAAAGGTTGTTGGTAGTGCTGTCAGGAGGTTAGGAGGTTAGGAAGCTGTTGGTAATGCTGTAAAGGAGGTTAGGAAGGTTGTTGGCAATGGTGTTTGTGTGTGTGTTTATTTGTTTGTTTGTTTGTTTGTTTGTTTGTTGTTGTGTTTCATCTTTTGTATTATTTTTTTATTCTTATTTTGGTATTTATTTTATCTTATTACGTATTATTATTGTTATTACTACTATTTCTACTACTACTACTACTACTACTACTACTACTACTACTACTATTACTACTACTACTACTACTACTACTACTACTACTACTACTACTACTATCTACTACTACTACTACTACTACTACTACTACTACTACTACTACTACTACTACTACTACTACTACTACTACTACTACTACTACTACTACTACTACTACTACTACTACTACTACTACTACTACTACTACCTTTACTACATAATTATAACCTTAAAAAAATCTACGTTCTACTTTCTAATTAATTTCTGCCTAAGGTGATATATATTTTTTTCTTAT
>JAXIVD010011814.1:0-10580 GCA_036785275.1 Cancer borealis
ACAGGCCACCCACACCTCCTACTTGCGACCTAAATAATGTCATGAAAAGTCTCTTTCGGTCACGCCACAGGTCGCTCATTGCTTCTGATCGCCCTTCCTCACGCCCGCTCTCTTCTTCCTCTTCCTCACCCACCCCTTCCTCTTCCTCCTCCTCCCACTCCTCGTCTTCCTGTCCCAACACCGGCGCTGACTCCTCATCTCCGCGCCTCTCCACCTTCACTTCCTCATCCGCCGGCGTATCCACCTCCATATTTCCATATGTTACATCATTATCGGGTGGTAATACGCCTTTGTGGTATAACCATCGACGTGAAAGCGCTTATCATCAAAATGCGACAACCAGCGTTTTCGCATGCGAGTAGTGCAAATTTGGCCTTTCACATTCCTGATATTATAGCAATCCACCTTTCTACATGCAACATTGTTAAAAGCTTCTCTATATTCTTGATGAATCATCTTTTTCTGGTGGTGACTTGAAATCCCCTTACCTCGAGATACTTGCTTGTCGTCCTCCAGCAAGAGCGAATACATTATAGGCTTTAATATGATCGCCTCCTTGATGAGCGTGGATCCGGTTTCAGATTTCAGCAAGCCTAGTTGACCCTTTCTCGCCCCACTATAACACGGATGAGGTAAAGGAAAATTACTGGTGTCGAGAATTTTCGCCATGGCTCCACTTTTCAGTTCATCATTCAAGTTTGTAAGTATCTCTAGACTGAATATAAAACCATCCGTGTCCTCATATGCGAGTTTTGCCCTCTCTCCATAATTAGCTTTGATACCAAAATTCATACATGTATTTCTTGGCCACCTCCAAAATATGGAAGCCCAAGTAATTTGGCTATCTGATTTTAATGGTCTTCTTGCTGTTTACACATAGGATTCGGTCCTCGCCTAATAGGTGTGCCCTTTTAAATGTTGACTTTCTTACACACCTCAGGAAAGACATTCTTGTCGTCACAATTTTTTGTTGCAATCCATATTTTACCTCAGATAACATGGACCTGCCATAAACCGCATTTGACATCAACTTGTAGATGCGATTCCTGATGTCGCATGTCTCATTTTTACGCTGAGTGACATTCCTTTCTGTGAAAGGTTTCAGGTATGGAGTCTGTCTGAAACTATATATGACATGGATGCATTGTATTTCCAATCCAAGTGAGATCAAGAGTTGTAACAACTCCAAGCTGATCAGGTGGTCTTTCAAGCCCTTATGACTGGCCACGAGTTTGCGATTTTTCCTCCCGAGTTTACGACCCTCCACTTCTAACAGTCTTTTACTGTACGACGAGATGTCATTTTCTGTAATAGTCACATGTGTGAAACACAGGGGGAATTCATCCGTAGCCCTGGCCAGTTCGGGGGAAACATCGCGAGTATCCAGGTGCAGCCAGTAATCGACTTCCCCATCCGTCGCGTGATTCGCAATACCAACCTTCAAAAAGTCGTCCATCTCCGACTGAGAAAGTTTTTTTTATGTTTCCCATTGTACAAGGGGGAACACACAACGGTTGCATATAGTGAAATAGAGTGGAGGTAAAACGCGTAAGTGCCGAGCCCCCCGTCACTCTCGTGCTTTGCCTCCAGGTGGGATCTGACACACGCTACAAAACCCCCCCTTATATTTCGTTTGATCAGGTGGTACATGTCGGAGTCGTAAGGTGGATCAAGTTGAACGCCCGTCGACTTTAAAAATGCATCATAAGCATAAGAAGACAATGATATGTAATGCGCCACGTCCAGGCCATAAAACTCGTGAAGGCACGACCTATATTTGAGGTAAGTGTCGGCTAATAACCCCACATCAACCTCACAATACAGTTTTATGTAATCGCCTAAAGTGCGACAGGATGTCATATCCCATACACTTTGAGCGTGCTCATATTCCTCCGGCGACAGATCCCTTTCTTTGAGCGTGTCGTGAAATGCCTCGCCAATTGACTATCATTTAGGCAGTCGGGGTTGGTGATGTATCCATAACACAAAACCTGCTTTCGAGAGCAAATTACACTTCTTACATCCTCGGGGAGGTAATTCACCATCTCCTGGGCGTAACGCGTGCTATAACCGGACTCCACGTGACTCTGAGCGAGTTTACTGATAAAAGAAAGCGAGTCTTGAAATTGTAATTCATTAATCCTCACTTTCAATAACTGCGACTCTGACTTGGCGAGGATGTCCACGTTCGTTTCTGACAGTTGAAGGTCTTTTATGATTAATGAGATGTCAAAGCTCATATTATGTGCCAGACAGATAAGATATTTCCTCATGTGGCGAGACTGGACGTTACATTGGGCGCACCACGCTCCTCTGTAATTAGTTCGTGGTACTGAGTTGTCGTGATGTCTATGAGGTCGATTTTTCTCGTCGAAGGGTTGATGACAGAGCTCGCAGTGGCCTTGTCGTCGGAAACGACCTTCGTCCTCCGCCGTCATGTCAATTGGATAACAGATCGCGCCTTCCTTGATGATCCGCCAACTTTCGGATAGACTTCTTATGAAATCATTCGAGGCATCCGCCCCCAAATAAGTTTTTTTCTCCACGACATCACCCTGCCTGTTGATGACGAGGTACGAGTAGCCGATCGCCTCATGTTCGGCTATTACACTCCTATTCTCAATAGGTTTTACCATGCTTTCAAAATCAAAAAATGTCAAATAGGTGGGGGGGTACGTATAGGCAAAATTTATGAATTTTACTTTTTCATCATCCTCCGCGAAGAGAAGTGATTGGATGAAGTCACAGTGACACTCGTGATCGCTCAGGTTGACAGAGTTGGGAAATGAAGTGAAGCAAATTTTGCAAAACTGATACCCCTCAAGTGTGGGTCGACTTCTCGTCAATTTTCAGTAAAAATTTTTTACATATTTAATGAGAGTCATGTGTCGACCACCGAGCAAAAGAAGCGGAACGACAGCTCTATACCTGAGAGAGCCCTTCCTTGACATGGTTAAATAGTGCCTCTCGCCGCTTTTGGTCAATGTATAAACATTAATAGAAAAGTTGTTTAGTCTTTCTAATTGACTCAGGTTCTCCCACGTCACCTGGTTCTGCAATCTCCCGCGAGTGACAAACTTTTCCCCGCCATGTCATCTCTTCAGTACTTTATGAATTCTAGCCCAAGATAAACCTCGAGTGTGGAGCTTGAAGGCTGCCAAGCACTGAATAACACATGATGAATGTCTGCCATTAGGATTGAAAACTTCCTGACTGCTTCGGACGCCTCTTGGGTAAGCAATATAATCACCTATACCATTGAAGGCAGCATGCTGGCAATAGTTGATGTAAAACCCCTCAACTCGTGAAATGATAAAACTAGAACCTTCGGTCACACTGATAAGGCTTTCCAGCCGCCGGTTTAATTGATTGATCCATAAATCAACCAGATCAGACACGTCTTCATAGGTAATCAGACGTTCTCTAAAGCAAATGTGAATGACACGAGAAACATCCTCCCCTAAGATGGAGAACTTAACCAATAACAGAGGCAAGTGGGAAAATATTTTCAGCGTGGGAGGAAAGTCTTCGTCATGATCTGTGAAATAAGATCTAATTTATCGTATGAAAAAACTCTGTACTCGGTGAGTAGGCCTAGCGGGTCTTTGCTTACGCGTGTTGGTATGGCGTAATGACGCCTGGTGTAGCTTCTCATAACATTTTCTCTCGCATCGATCAACAGAGGTTCTTCCGGGTCGACTGCCAAGTTGTGCCGTTCACTGACTGTGGCGAATCTGGAGAAAAAAAAAGATAAATAAATAAATAAATAAATAAATAAATAAATAAATAATGCGTATTAGTAAAAAGTAATAGCGACGGCATTGTCCGTGTGTGTGCGTATGTGTGTGTGTGTGTGTGCGTGTGAGAGAGGGAGAGAGAGAGAGAGTTGGAGGGGCAGGAGCGAAGGGGAGGGTGTGGGGATAAAGGTTTGCTGGTTAAGACAACAGTGGGTGGGGTAGGGGTGGATGAATGGGGATGGGGATGGGGGTGACAGTCGGTCAGGTGGCGATCAATAACATCAAATCCAGACGTACGATCAAAGCTGATGAAAGAAAGGAAGAGGGAGGGGGAGAGAGAATGAGAGGGAGAAAGAGAGAGAGAAAGAGAGCGAGAGAGAGTGTATGTGTGCGTGTGACGACAGTATTATTGTTATTATTATTAGTATTATTATCATTATTATTATTATCATCAACTGATATTTACCCGGTGCAGGTGTCGAATTCCTCCCCCGCAGATCTGAAGTTTCGGCTGAAGTCACTATATCCTCCGATAATCCACTCGGGGTCAGTCAAGGGGAGTCTAAAAATAAATAGATAAATATAAAATACGTATTATTATTATTAGTAGTAGTAATATCATCAATCTTATTGATTTTACTAGTAGTCGTAAATAATTTATTTATTTATTTTCCTCACCTCCTCCCCCACCTCCGCGTGGGGTGGTGGATTGCGACCTCCACACACATCTATGCCGGCTTGAGTATAGCTCGCCACATGTTTCACATAATTTTATTGGGCTTGAACCTGCACGAATGATGGGGTGGTTGGGGGAGGTGGAGAGATGTTTATAGTGTTCAGAACTGCAAGGACTAACATGCGGTAATTTTTTTTCTTGCAATTTTCATTATTATTATTATTTTCATTATTACATATTTACTCTAAACAAATAATAATTCTTACCCGAAGGTTCAGGATGACAACTTTGCAGATGTGATCCGGCGGTGGACGTGGATACAAAGCACCACACTTTTCACATAATTCGCACTGCTTTTCCAGACAAGATTGGCAAGATGGTTTGACATACCATTCCCCACACAATTCGCATAAATGCCACGTCATTCCCACCTCACGAGGGTCGCCCATATTTATTTTATTTTATTTTATTTTTGTATATATATATATATATATATATATATATATATATATATATATATATATATATATATATATATATATATATATATATACATTTTTTCAATGCTTATAACATCGTTAACACTTGCCCCCCCGTCCAGTATGGCGGATTGGGAAATACTAACGTTTATCTCAGCTGATGGTCGCGCCACACGTGAGTTTGACGAGGAAGTCGCCCATTAGACCGACACACGCCTGCTACATTATCGATTATCTCCGTATCCCTTTTTTCCTACCTCACCTGCCCTACCACTAAACAGATAGACTCAATTCAAAACTTTACGAAGTCGACGCTAAAGTTAGCGCGGTCTTATATGTAAACACATGTAACACTGTTTCCCCCATCTTCGAAATTAATAGGTTTCCCTCTTTGATTAGTCATTTTAATGGCCACACTTTGTATACTTGATGATGCAACTAGTTTATACGTAATGGGATTCCCACCCTTGCTGCTGGCATCGCCGGGGAGTGGGATGACCTCTAAAATATAAACAATTTGATTACCAAATCGCAAGGAGGAAATAATGTCGGAATACACGTATATATAATCGTTTCCGCGTCCGCCGTCGGTATGTATTGCGCAAATAATTTTACGGGTATAGAAGAAGTAGGGGTGGAACTTTCCTCGCCAAATCTTTGCATGTAGACTGTGTAGCGGAGAGAGAGAGAGAGAGAGAGAGAGAGAGAGAGAGAGAGAGAGAGAGAGAGAGAGAGAGAGAGAGAGAGAGAGAGAGAGAGAGAGAGAGAGAGAGAGAGAGAGAGAGAGAGAGAGAGAGAGAGAGAGAGAGAGAGAGAGAGAGAGAGAGAGAGAGAGAGAGAGAGAGAGAGAGAGAGAGAGAGAGAGAGAGAGAGAGAGAGAGAGAGAGAGAGAGAGAGAGAGAGAGAGAGAGAGAGAGAGAGAGAGAGAGAGAGAGAGAGAGAGAGAGAGAGAGAGAGAGAGAGAGAGAGAGAGAGAGAGAGAGAGAGAGAGAGAGAGAGAGAGAGAGAGAGAGAGAGAGAGAGAGAGAGAGAGAGAGAGAGAGAGAGAGAGAGAGAGAGAGAGAGAGAGAGAGAGAGAGAGAGAGAGAGAGAGAGAAGAGAGAGAGAGAGAGAGAGAGATAAGTGATTGAAAGTAACCGAGCCTCGCGACCTTGACAACGACCCAGGCCACTTGCCCGCCAGCCTGTCCTGCCCTTGACCTCCCTGCCTCTCCATGCAGTGTTGCCAGCCTCTTCTCTCTCCCAACGCTATATTTTTCCCTTCACAGCTACGGGGAGAGTGGCGACACCCAGATACCCTGTGTCCTAGTAAACTGTGAAGAGTGAGCGAGTGACTAGTGCAGTGTTTATACGAGTGTTTTAGTGCAGTGCAGTCTCGTGCTTAAGCACTAAGTGGACACCAACCGCAACCCACACTCTCTGCTCGCCCTGCCCATAACTCCCAGGGGAAATGCCCACCACCACCACCACCACCACCGTCTCCCCCACCTCCGCCTCCGCCTCAAGTGTGGACGCCGGGACAATAGCTGGTCACATGCCTATCAAAAACCTGGACCACCCAGGATACGCTCCAAGGCAGTGGTGTGCTGTGTATGGGAAAGCAGCAGCCAGTACACATCCTTACGTAAGCTGTGACAGCAGAAATGGTTGCCCCAACCTCTGCCACACAATCTGCCTTGGTGACCGGGACACGTACATGTGCGCAGACACACAGGAGCTGCGCACAAATAACGGTATAGAGGATCCAGTCACCTACCTCACAAGCAACCCCTCCACGCCTCCCGCTGACAACGGAAACGATGATGACGGAGATGAAGGGAGGCAACACTTGAGGGCAATGAATAAAGAAGATCTCATATCTTCTTACATACACGTACAGAAAGGGATGACAAACGCACAGAAAGAGGTGACAAAATGTAATAATATAATTCAGTCCCTCAGGCTGCAGAGGGACTGGATCATTGACACACTCACGGACGTACGAGATGCTGAGGCGAGTGTCTCCAGCCATACCGTCGCGACCACCGCCACTCATAGAAAAGACCTGGGATGAAGTGTGTGCCTCCTCGGACTACTGGAGGCAGTGGTGGCAGTCTGGGAAGCCAATACCTCTCAGACATGCAGCGGGCACCACCACCAACGGTGCCACAACCACCACCACTCCCCCAGTGAACATGAACACCAATACCAACGCAAGTCCCCCCTCCCAGCCCAACAGCAGCGGAAATGTCGGGAACAGCACAAACAGAACACGTAACTCCACAACCACCACCAACAGCAACAATAGAAGCAACAGCAGCAACAGCAATGACGGCAGTAGTAGCAACAGCAGCAACAGCAATCACAACATAATCAACAACAGCAACAACAACGGCAACATCAACAGACACAACAACAACAACAACAACAACAACAACAACAACAACAACAACAACAACAACAACAACAACAACAACAACAACCGCTGCAGCAACAACAATAACAGGAAGTGGATAAGCTATAAGCGCCGTAACCAGCAGCAGGCTGGACCTCACTCCACCACAACAAATGAGCAACCACCCCGCCTGAGTCACTCACAAGACATCAGGATCCTGGGGCTACGCAGAGACGGAAAAAGGCCTCGCTGCGACTACTGTTTCCGCTTCGGACACACACACGAGGTGTATTACAGTCGTGCTGCTGATCAACGCCAGGAAATGCTTCTCAAAAGGGTTCTGACAGAGGGCTTGGCAAGGCAACCAACTTCCCACCCTCAACAGCCCTTTCAAAACTCCCTCCAGCCTCCCAGTTGTCAACCACAGTCCAGTGAACACCTCAACTGGAACACCCTCTCGTGGCAGGGCAGGCACTAACACGCCTCGTCCGGCCGCTGCACCTCAAAGAAACGGGCGACCCAGCCGCCGCCAACGGGCGACCCAGCCGCCGCCTCATTGTGGTGTCGGCCAACGTGTGAGGGCTACGTACAAACATTGGTAACCTCTCACACAATTTCGTCATGCGACATCGTGCTGATGTTGTTGCTGTGACGGAAACGTGGCTCACTGGTGATGTGGAGCTTACGTTCGGAAATAATTCCTGGATATTCACAGTGGGTAAGGAAGGACCGCGAAATAGAGCAGGTGGAGGTGTGGCTGCCTGCTTTAAAGACGGCCTTCAAACACAGGAATTAGACGTAGCGCTCCCCCACCATATGGAGGCTCTTTTCTTCAGGGTGGTACTGAAAGACAACAGCGGTCACTTCCTCTGTGTCATGTACCGCCCCCCCAGACAAGAACGGTCTCCTCTGGATTTACTGACGGAGGAGCTTGACTCCCTGCTCCTACAACACCTAGTGTTCCCAGATGATGGTAGTGGGAGACCTAAACTTCCACCTAGAGCAGGAAGCCTTCGGCAACCTTCTGACGGTGCAAGGTCTTGCAAACCACCGCCACGTGACCTTCCCTACTCATGAGCGGGGAGGGATACTGGACCTGTGCTATCAAACCTTCCCGAAACCAGCATCCAGTGCAACAGCTTGGGCCAGTGGGCAGCTCGGAACATAACATCGTACTGGCTCAGGTCGAGCTGAACACGGCGAGGGAAGACGCCGTCTCGCGCACAATCTGGCTTTGGGAGAGGGCTGACTGGCCGTCCAAGAGACAAGCCATGGAGGACACAGACTGGGAAGCCCTCCTGGAAGGAAAAACTGAGGCCAAGACACGCGCTCGTACCACCAAGCTCCTTGCCCTCCAGCAGCAGCATGTCCCCAGCCGAGTGTACCTCACCAGGCCTGGTGATCCCACCTGGTTCGGCTTCAGATGCAGGGATGCTGCCGAGCCAAACATGCCGCTTAGCTGAGGTACAAGGTCATCCGACTGGCCGTAACAAAATTTCTACACCAGGAAACCTGCAAGCTGATGACAGCTACCTGCAGATGGGCGAGGAGACAACAACATGAGGACATGAAGAGGAAGCTTTGCGGCCCAGGAGTTGGTAACAAGACCTGGTGGAGTCTGGTTAAGGAGAGACAGAGAATTAACCACCGTGACGCTGTCCCTCCTCTCACCAGACCAGACGGATCCACTGCCACAGACAGTGGAGACAAGGACTCCTGTCCGAGGTCTTCAGCGTTAAGATGAAGGTCGGTGATCCAGAACGATCTGCACCAACACTGCCCCAAGAAACCGACTGCACTGTCACATGTGTACCGGTGACGGCAGGGCAGGTTGAGAGGCTACTCTGTGCAGTGGAAGTGGGAAAAGCCACTGGTCCGGACGACGTCAGTCCCCGCGTCCTCAAACATTGCGCTAAGGAGCTGTCAGGTCCTCTCGCCACCGTCTTCAAGTCTTGCCTGAGGGAAAGCAAGTGGCCCTCAATATGGAAGAAGGCGCGTGTGGTTCCGGTTCACAAAAGAGGCTCGAGGTCTGTACCCACCAACTACAGGCCTATCTCCTGCTCTCCGTGGTGGGGAAGGTGCTGGAGCAAATTGTGGCTGGAGCCATCTGTCAGCATCTGAGTGAGAACCACCTGCTCTCAGACAAACAGTTTGGCTTCAGGCCCGGCCGGTCTACCGCTGACCTCCTACTCCTCCTCTCCAAGGAATGGCAAGACGCTCTGGATGAAGTCTGGATTCCATTGTGGTGGCCCTGGACATTGCTGGAGCCTTTGATAGGATCTGGCACGCGGGGCTTATTGAAAAGCTTCGTGCCAAGGTTATCCAGGGTGACTTCCTGATGTTGCTCGAAGATTTCCTTCAGGAGAGGATTCTCCAGGTGGTAATCAACGGGCAGTCATCAGGACCTTCTCCAGTAGAGGCCTCAGTTCCACAGGGTTCAGTGCTGGACCCAATCCTGTGGAACATCTACATCGATGACCTCCTCAAGCAGATAACAACAGTGGCAGCATATGCTGATGACAGCACACTCTCCCGCTCCTACTGCCGCCCCGACAGCCAACGCGCCCGTCAGAGAAGTAAACAGACATCTCAGGCTGGTGGAGCAGTGGGGGGAAGTGTGGCAGGTCAGCTTCGCCCCAGAGAGGACGCAGGCGATGGTCATCTCGCGGTCTCCAGGCGTCTCTCAAGCAGTCTCAGGACACCTGCGTTTTGGAGGCAAGAGTCTGCCCCTCCAGGAACATGTCAAGATCTTGGGAGTGTCTGTCGACCGCAGTCTGCGCTTCGACCACCACGTTACTGCTGTCGCACGCCAGGCCTCCCTGCGAGTCTCTGCCCTGCATAGGGTGGCAGGTAGTCTCAACCCACGGGGCATCCTCACCCTGTACAAGGCACAGATACGTTCATACCTGGAGTACGGTGCCCTGTCTTGGATGTCGAGTGCAGCCACCCACATGCAGAGACTCGATGCAGTTCAGCGACGTACCCTTCGATTGGAAGGACCAGGCGACCAATTGGGGGACCAGCAGTTGTCTGCCCCAGTGACGTCGTTGCAGCACCGTCGGAACGTTGGTGCGCTGGAGGTGTGCCACAAAACCCAGGTGCAGAGGATCCCCCACCTCTGCTGCCTGAGGCTTCCTCCACACATCTCACAGAGATGTACCAGGAGTACACTGTCCAGCGACCAACGAATAGAAGTGCCTCGATCACAGTCGAGGGCAACACCAGCGAACCTTCACAGCCAGGTCTTCACGTCTGTGGAACATGTTCACGGCAACTACCCTCAAGTATTGAATATGTCCACACACCAAGTGAAGC
>JAXIVD010011815.1:0-10579 GCA_036785275.1 Cancer borealis
ATACTCACCATCAGGAAAGAACACAAGCAAAAATTCCAACAGTGCTACACTCAAGATGGAAGAATCACAATCAAACTACGCAACTCTACAATCAAACACACTATTACTGATGAGAAGCAACTGATGTCCTTCCTGGAAAAGTACCCTGAGATGATGGACACATACAGACAGAGTGCTTCATCAACCTAACAACAACAACAACAACAACGACAACGACAACGACAACAACGACAAATGGGTTTAGTGCTACTACTGTTATTACTACTACTACTACTACTACTACTACTACTACTACTACTACTACTACTGCTACTGCTTCTACTGCTACTATTACTACTACTACTACTACTACTACTACTACTACTACTACTACTACTACTACTACTACTACTACTACTACTACTACTACTACTGCTTCTACTACTACTACTACTACTACTACTACTACTACTACTACTACTACTACTACTACTACTACTACTACGACTACTACTACTACTACTACCATCCTGCGGTAGCAGGATGGTGGGTGCTGGCAGGGGGGGAGGCACTCTACGGGCGGTGAGGAGGACGGCTGATGTGTTTATAGGTAGGCTGGAGACCTGTGTGACTGCTGAAGATATATCTAACTTTATCAAAACTGTCTTTAATGTTTCTGTTCATAACGTGCAGAAGCTTGATATTTTCTCGAGATATTTTGTTGCCTTTAAAGTAAATGTTAATTTAAGTGATAGAATTAAACTGTTTAACTCCGAATTATGGCCAGAAGACGTGATAGTAGATAAATACTTTAATAGAAACAGTAAGAGAGTATAAACAGTTATACATATTTTTTTTTTTATCTTTCTTCTTTTACGGGTATGGATGTTAAAGTCTGCACATATAATTGTTGTTCCTTAAAGAAGAATATTGATGTAATTCGCACCTTAACTTCTTTTCAGGAAACTTTTATAGTAGAGGATAGACTTGGTGACATAGATTTTATCAGTGAAGACTGTGAGGGTGTAAGTGTGCCAGCTACTTACTCTGAAAAGACTCTTTTGTCCAATGCAGGGAGGTGTGAAGGTGGACTGGCTTGTATATGGAAAAAGGATTTGCCCTTTGAGATAAAGGTGCTCATTCTTGATAAGGATTACATTGTCTTACAGTTGTCAGTGGGTGACTTGAGGATTTTGTTAATTAATGTGTATATGAGGAGTGTAACTTGGGAGGGGAAGACACTTGATGAATATCTACAAGGGTTACATGCTTTGGAATATGTTTTAATTAATCATGATTTTAATTCTGTATATATTTTAGGTGATTTTAATGCAGATCCTTTCATGAGCAGAGCCTGGAACCATTTAAATCATTTTTGCGAGAGAAATTATTTGTCTTGTATGGATTTTAAGCTGATGGATTCTAGTAGTTTTACTTTTATACCATACAACAACTCATACTGTAAGTGGTTGGATCATATTGTAGGAAGGAACTCAAAGGATGTGTGTGTTAATGATGTGAAAGTTTTATATGAACTCGTTGGATCTGATCACTTACCAATGGTGGGAAATATTCATTTAGAAAATGTAACTAATGTTTGCAATATTAAGAAAGAGAAAGATAGAAACAGATTTTATATTGCTTGGAAAATACTCTCTGGTGATGATTTTTCAAAATTATTTCAAGAAATCGACAACAACATCAGGGGCATCATGCCCTGCGAGGCAACGAAATGCTGCTCTGTTGGTTGTCAGAATGAATACCACCTTGCACAACTTGATGATATTTATATGTTGATTGTTAGTAATGTTTTGTATTCCTCTGGACATTATGCTAAACAGATAGTTAATAATAGCACATTTAAGGTGATACCAGGATGGAATAGACATGTCAAGGAATTGTATAGTAAGTCACGGGAGGATTATAAGAAATGGTTAGTAAATGGAAGAGTTAGAGATTCTGATGAATTTAGGAAGATGAACATGAGTCGGAAGGTGTTCAAAGAGGCCTTATCACTATGTAAGAAAAATGAAACAGATGAGAGATCTATCTCCATACAGGAGAAATTTATCAATAAGAATATGAATGAATTTTGGAATGAAGTTAAGCAGCAGTCTAATAAAGTCAAGTGGTCTAGTGTTATTGATGGTGAAAATGATACAGAAAAGATTATTAACATTTTTACTGGAAGGTTTTTAAATGGTGATAACAACGATTGTGATATAGATAAAAGAGATGAAGAAAATCTTCTACATAAACTGAAAGAGGTGTGGCATCAAAAGAAAAAGTTTACTATGACAACTTCACCTGAAACATTAAAAAAGTATATTGGCAAACTTAAGAATGGGGTGGGCCATGATGGTATCCACTCTCAGTTTCTGAGGCATGCAACATAGGAATTTTTAGTGCAATTGAGTCTTTTTATGAATGCTTGTTTCAATCATTGTTATATTCCAGTGGAATTATTGAAAGGTGATATTAACCCTATCATTAAAGATACTAAGGATAATTCCACAGACCCAGCCAATTATAGACCAGTGATGTTGTCTTCTCGTTTGTTGAAGATTTTTTAAATGCACATTTTAGATATTTTAGAAGAAAAGTTATTCTTTGATTTTAGGCTTTTAGCAAGCAGATGTCAACAAATGATGCATATTTTACACTTAGAGAAACTGTAACACCATATATAAAGGGTTATGGAAAGGCATTTGCTGCTTTTATAGATCTCTCTAAGGCTTTTGACAGGATAAATCATAATATATTAGGTAACATGTTATTAGAGAGAGGTATTCCTCCTGATATTGTATTTACTCTCATGACTTATCTGAGGAATCAAAAGGCAAGAATTGTATGGAATAAGCAAAATGGTAATTATCACTATATCAATTCGGGTGTACGACAAGGAGGAATTCTGTCTCCGATTCTTTTTAAATTATATGTTGATGATGTAATTAAAACCATTTCAAGTATGAATGTTGGATGCCGATTGGGTACACTGAGAATGAATATAATTGCATATGCTGATGATATTGTAATCTTGTCGGACAATCGCAGTAATCTGGAATGCTTATTGGAAATGTTTGAGAACAAAGTACAAGCCATAAGATTGAGTATTAATGCTTCGAAGACAAAATGCATTATTTTCCACAGAAAGGCTAAATCTGCAGGAAGTGATACTATCAGTTTTATAAGACAGTTCGAAATAGTAAATTGCCAAAAATATTTAGGCTACTGGGTGACCCATAATTTTTGTGATAAAATAGATGTTGAAATTAGGCTAAATACATTTTATAGTAAGTTTAATTCTGTGTACAGAAAATTCAAAGGTCTTAATACTGATACGATGCTGTACTTGTTTAAGGCTTGTTGTGTACCTGATTATGGGTTACAGCTGTGGGACAATGAAACTGTCTTTTCTAGTCATATTTTTAAAACATTTGAAACTGCATATGCAAAGGCCATGAAAAGGATCATAAGATGTCCTGTTCATGCCAGTAACCATGATGTAGCTAATCAGTGCAATTTACTTTTATTAAAACACCATACAGCTTTAATCCAAACTAGATATTTTAAGTCTGTTTTTAGAAAGAATTCTGCCATATTTACTCTCAATAAGAATTTATTTTTGAATGGACATTGTTTTAGATAATTTTTAAAGTTTTTAAAAATGACATATCAAATAGATGTTTTAGATTATACTATTGATATTATTTTAGCAAGAATTTTTTGGGTGCAAATTCATGAACCTAGTAGAGGATCATATATATGTGTTTAGACTTAAACATAGTTAGACTGATTTTTAGGCTATAATATGTAATATACATCTTGCTGTATATTATGAAATAAAGATTGATTGATTGATTGATTGACTACTACTACTACTACGACTACTACTACTACTATCTATACCACAAAGGTAAATGCCTATGTAGATATTTCTACTATAATTAAATCATTGTCAAATTACTAATGAGACCACTATCATATTGTTAATATTGCTACAAATATTCAGCTATGTACACTACTATATACTCCTCAAATCATTATTATTATAAATTACTATTATTACAAATAATTTTACTTTATTAATATAAATTTCTGTTGTTGCTATTATTATAGTTATTATTGATAGTGATAGTAGTGATGGTGGCGGTGGTGATGATGATGATGGTAGTGATCGTGTTCTTCTTCTTCCTCTTTTTCCTCTTCTTCTTCTTCTTCTTCTTCTTTTACTTCGTCTTCTTCTTCTTCTTCTTCTTCTTCTTATCATTATTATGTATAATTATTTTTACTATTACTATTGTAATAATTATTGTCTATTAATGTTTATTATATTGTAATTACTACTACTACTACTACCACTACTACTACTATTGTCGCTACTACTACTACTACTACTACTACTACTACTACTACTACTACTACTACTACGACTACTACTACTACTACTACTACTACTACTACTGTTACTACTACCACTACTACTACTACTACTACTACTACTACTACTACTACTACTACTACTACTATTACTACTACTACTACTACTACTACTGTTACTACTACTACTACTACTACTACTACTACTACATTTAAAGATACCTCCACCCTTTTTATTTGCATGGGCTCCACAAATTGGAGGTCATTAGCCCCAACTCTGGTCGCTAATGGCTGTGGCATCCAACCATAATATTCTAACCCCTAACCATATCCATCTACCCCTATATTTACATCCTTATTTAATCCCCTAACCTACCCACCCCTATTCTACTCTCTACCACTGTGGCTTCGCAATCAAGGCCACTTATGTCCGTGGTGGAGGGAGTGGCGTGCCTGGTACCCCGGAGACACAGGAGGGAAGACCTGAGAAAGGAGAATGAGAGGCAGCACCTCATCCAGGCGACAACATGGCTCCTTGGCTGGTGCTTCTTTTCTGCCATCAAATCGGCTAGTCTTGAGTAGAAGCACTTAGCCTTGGAGCCCATCCCACCGGACGTGATAAAGACCAGAGGCGTGAAGGTGCCGTGGTCGACGTGTTGAATCCTTTCGCCATAGGTTCTCGTCTTCTCCTGCTCATTCCTACGGTGGGCAGCCTCCAGAGAGAGCTCGCGGTGACATGCTGCCGTCGGGTCGAAGATCCGGACGTCGAAGAAGGCTCTCTGCCCCCTCGTCCAAAACCCCCGAGCACTGACGTCAACTCGAGCTTCATCGGAGATGTTTGCCGACCTCAACCGCAGGTTTTCTCCTCCAAGTGGCAGAAGAGTCGGCTCGGTGCCAACGTCATGGCACACCTCCCTGAGCATGTTGGCTGTCAGGTCCCTCACCTCATCGTGCCTGATGCACACAAATCCCCCCTTCGTGCAGGTCATGGTGTGGTCGATGTTGTTGGGGGAACCACATGCACAGATGTTGGGGAGTCCTTCAACTGGCCAGCCATACCTCAGAGCAACGACGTCGACAAATTCTTGTTTGTTGAGGTTGAAGCCTCTTGCTCTGATTGGCAGTGACGTTAGCCAGTTAGACGCTCCCGTCTCTTGTGCAATATGGATTTTTCGCACAGTCGCGGCAGGCACGATGGTCTTCAGGCGTTCAAGGCTGGTCTTCTGCTCATGTTGCCTGTCTAGGGAAATTTGCTTCCTTTGCTCAGCGATCGCATTTTGGTCTATTTCCCCGTGTGCGTCCTGAGCAACTATCTTTACTGTGAGGGACCTGGCTAGGTTGATGGAGTTGAGGTGCTCCCTAGTTGCCAACCTCTCAGGAGAGGTGATCCCCATCCCGCCCAGTCTTGGTGGAAGTTCGAGCAGGGCCCTCTCGTCATCCCCCAGTGCTGGAGACCTCAGTAACGCTGGAAGGAGGGTGTTCCTTATAGCGTTTTCCAGCGGTCTGAGGAGAGGGCTGATGCCTGGGATGGTGCGCATGACGTAATTCCATCGATGTTGTAGGCCATGCGTGTAGGCAGAGTAAACTGCGTGAGGCTCCGTCCTAGCTATATCAGATAGGATTTCTACCTCCCTACTACTACTACTACTACTACTACTGCTACTACTACTACTACTACTACTACTACTACTACTACTACTACTACTACTACCACTGCTACTACTACTACTACTACCACTGCTACTATTACTACTACTACTACCACTACTACCACCACTACTACTACTACTACTACTACTACTACTACTACTACTACTACTACTACTACTACTACTACTACTACTACTACTATTGTTACTACTACTACTGTTATTACTACTACTGTTAATACTACTACTGTTACTACTATTACTACTACTACTACTACTACTACTACTACTACTACTACTACTACTACTACTACTACTACTACTACTACTACTACTACTACTATTACTACTACTACTACTACTCTTACTACTACTACTACTACTACTGCTACTACTACTACTGTTAATGTTACTACTACTACTACTACTACTACTACCACTACTACTGTTACTACTACAATTACTACCACTACTACTACTACTACCACTACTACTACTACTACTATTACTACTACTACTACTACTACTACTACTATTGTAACTACTACTACCAATGTTATTACTACTACCAATGTTACTATTTTACTATCTCTACTATTGCTACTAGGTACTGCTACACCTACAAAATTTGTGTGTTATTTTACTTAATTTCACATTATCTTCGACGGTTCTTCTGATTATTAGAAGTATTTTTACTACTGTTTTATATTATTATTTTTATTATTGTTATTATTATTAAAATTACTATTATTATTATTATTATTATTATTATTATTATTAATGTTATTTTTCGTATTATTATATTAATATTACTATATAATGATAATATTTATTTTATGGTAATTGTTAATGTTATTATTGGTATAGTTACTATTATTATTATTATTATTACTTGTTATTTTTATTATTATTAATATTATTAATATTTTTTATTATTATTATTATTACTATTATTATCATTATTATTTATACTACTACTATCACTATTATTATTATTATTATTATTATTATTATTATTGTTATTATCAATGTTATTATCATTACTATTATTGCTCCTGCTACTACTTCTACTACATTAATATAAAATATTTATTTCTGTTCTCACGTCCTGGCGTAACAAATTTTTCAACATCACAGTAAGTCACACCCGGTGCAACTTAACTGCATTTCTCGTTCTTCTTTGTATCAGCAGTTTACTTTATTATTAATAATGTCTAACCTTTTTCACACTCTTTTCAATGATATTGATGATATTTATTCAGAAAATGACGTTACTATGGAAATCATAAACCAGATGCATGACCACATGGAACTTAACTCTCTTTCAAAATATTATGATATATCAACTTATAATGATCTTATTTCGTCCCCGGGTTCTACTAAACTAACAATTTTTCATATAAATTCAAGATCGTTATCCAAAAATATTGATAATATCAAATCTTTCCTAAAATGCCTTAATTCATATCCAGATATCATAGCTGTTACAGAAACTTGGCTAACTGAAAATAACAAACATCTACATGAATTTCCTGGGTATCACTCCTATCATCTTGTCAGGAACACTCGGGCCCAAGGAGGTGTCACTGTCTATGTTTCTGACAATTTAAAATCTGAACAACAATATGACTTAACATGTATCAATAATGACATTGAATTACTTACGATTAAAATTAATACTGAATCTATCAGTTTTCTAATGTGTGCAATATATAGACCAAATAGTAAACATATTGCAGTAGACGAATTCACGAATGTCATTAACACAACATTTCAAAACAGAGCAAAACATAATAAAATAATACTCATCGGAGACTTTAATATAAACTTACTTGAGCATACAACCCATACACCAACAAATAACTTTCTTGCAAACATTCAAACTTTAAATTTTATTCCCCACATCTCCAGACCCACTAGGTTTCCAGATAGTTTAAATTTGGGTGACTCTTCCCTCCTAGACCATATATACACTAATTTTTGTGCGAAATTTAATACAGGTATTGTACACTTTCCCATTTCGGACCATCTTCCTATTTTCTTAAATATTCCCTTCCCTGCCAAAAAAACAAAGCTCAATAAAATATAATTCAGAAACGTAACTCCTAATAATAAGCAACTTTTCTCTCAAAACCTCCACACCATATTACGGAACAACCTCTTACCATCACAAGATATAAATATAAACTTCAATACATTTCTGGACAGATTAAATACTTTATACAATGAATGTTTCCCATTAAAAACAAAATATATTTCTGAAAATCGACTATATAAACCTTGGATAACGTCAGCTGTAATTAAATCGGTCAAGACTAAAAATAATCTATTTAAGGACTATAAAATAGGTGTTGTCACTGAAAACCATTATAAAAAATACCGTAATGTCCTAAATAGGATTATCAAAAATCATAACATTTCATACTATATGTCTATATTTACAAACTTTAAAAATGATACACGCAAAATATGGAAAACCATAAATCAGCTAAAAAACAACTATAAAAGAACTTATCTCAGTTACATTAAAATGAATAATGAAGTAATGAGATGCCCATCCGATATTGCAGAGGCCTTAAATAAGTATTATACAGACATTGCTTCCAAATTAGATAACAACATTCCACCTTCTGATGTTAATCCACTTGCCTTTCTAAGAGGTAACTATCCAACGTCAATGATTGTTCCTCCAGTACTACCACAAGACGTTTCAGCTGTAATAAACTCATTAAAAAACCAAAAAAGTAATAGCCATGAAATTTCTGTATCTCTCCTAAAAGCTAATAAAGAATAAATAGCTGTTCCATTATCAATCTTGTTCAATCAGTCCATTGACAAAGGTATTTTTCCCAAATGTTTAAAGCATGCTACAGTAATTCCTATTTATAAAAAAGGTCAAAAAGACAACATTGCCAATTACAGACCTATATCACTACTAAGCACCTACTCAAAAATATCAAAATATCAAATATCAAAATATCAAAATATCAAAGCTTTTGATACAGTGAAACATGATATCTTGTTACAAAAACTGAAGCATTATGGTATACGTGGCATCATACATGATTGGTTTAGAGACTACCTTACCGGTAGAACTCAGAGTACAAAATTTCAGAATAGTCTATCTATGCCTCAACATATTCATTTCTGAGTCCCTCAGGGTAGTCTCCTCGGTCCCATTTTATTTCTTATCTATATTAACGATCTATATTAACGATCCAAATGTATTTACAAATCTTAAAACAATACTTTTTGCTGATGACTCTACTTTGTTCATTACTGGTGCAGACCCTACATCCTTAATAGAAACAGCCAACCAAGACCTAGAAAGTTTTTATAAATGGTGTTCAAGTAATAGACTATTTGTCAATTTAAACAAAACGTACTATATGCTTTTTACTAACAAGGCGATTAAAACTCTTCCCACTCTGTTATACAACTACAATGTCATAAACAGAACTAAGCAACACAAACTACTAGGTGTAACTTTTGATAATAATATATCCTTTGAACCACACATTAATGAATTATGTCTTAAATTGTCTAGAACTGTATCTCTATTATACCAAATGAAGGACCTTATGCCCAATAATATACTCAAAATTCTCTATAATGCCCATGTCTTGCCATACTTTCAATATTGTACTTCTGTCTGGTGCAACACATATCCCACTCATTTACTTCCCTTGTTCCGACTACAAAAGAAAATAATTAGGATTGTTACAAATTCAGGCTACTTTGATCACACTCACCCTTTATTTAAGGATATGAACATCTTGAAATTATTTGACATTAACAAACTACAAATTGGTGTATATATGTACAAATTATTTACAAGCGATAATTATATTAACTTTCTCCCACAACATAATTATCCCACCCGCAACTGTGAACACCTCCGTGTACCACAACATAACCTGACAATTTTTCAACACTCATAGCCTTCTCTGGTCCAAAGATACGGAATAATATACCTGACTCTATTAAGAACCTACCAACACTATCTTCATTTAAAAGGCAATACAGAAAATATTTATTATCCCAATACTGACAATATTATTATATTTTCTATGATGGCCATGCAGATTTATTATAGCACCAACAATGCACGATATTAGCATTCTATAGATAAGTTTTTGAGCAATTGTCTATTTACTTGTTTTCTTTATTTTCCTCTTATATGTAATTTCCAGTAATGACTGACTTCCTAGAATAATTGTATCATATATCTGAGAGATGCTGCCCGAAAAGCTGTTTGGCTTCATATGGGCTGCTTACACTAATTATATTAAAACAAATTGTATTATATCAATGTAATTGATTTGGTAAGCATAATAAAGTGTTTCAAGTGTTTCTCTCTCTCTCTCTCTCTATCTCTCTCTCTCTCTCTCTCTCTCTCTCTCTCTCTCTCTCTCTCTCTCTCTCTCTCTCTCTCTCTCTCTCTCTCTCTCTCTCTCTCTCTCCTCCCTCCCTCCCTCCCTCCCTCCCTCCCTCCCTCCCTCCCTCCCTCCCTCCCTCCCTCTCTCCCTCCCCCCCCCCTCCCTCCCTCCCTCCCTCCCTCCCTCCCTCCC
>JAXIVD010011816.1:5000-10577 GCA_036785275.1 Cancer borealis
TACTTTGTAGTTATGTATAAATAAAAAGAGAGAGAGAGAGAGAGAGAGAGAGAGAGAGAGAGAGAGAGAGAGAGAGAGAGAGAAGAGAGAGAGAGAGAGAGAGAGAGAGAGAGAGAGAGAGAGAGAGAGAGAGAGAGAATTAGAAGGTCAGACCGCAAAGACCTTATGGTATAAACTATTGGTGGTATCACAATTTTTCTAGTCAGAAGAAACAGAGTCATATAGCCTCTATTGGTAGTCGAGTTTGAATTTAGAGGAATTTATTGGGATACATTGAAGGGGGTGACTATTCCACTCTAACGACGTCATTGGAAATAAGGTACATCTCCTTCGCCCCGTGTTGCTTCACTCTCTTTTATACAATATGTATATGTATGTATGTATATATATATATATATATATATATATATATTATATATATATATATATATATTTATATATATATATATATATATATATATATATATATATATATATATATATATATATTTATATATTTATATATATATTATATATATATATATTATATATATATATATTTTATTATATATATATATATATATATATATATATATATATATATATATATATATATATATATATATATATATATATATATATATATATATATATATATATAGTGCACATTTTTCTGAAAGCTTTTATACTATAAAAATGAATATGAGGCACCTGGCAGTCTCTAAAGAAATATTTTTAGTTAACTTTTGAGAGAAATATTAGAAGCTCTGTAAAAGTCATCTTTGAATGATAACTGTAAACTGTGAAGAGGAATTGTAAACTTCCTTCTTGCCTCCGGTCTAGGAATGCCTTTTTCAGTTTATGTAAAATGGAACTTTATGAAAATAGGCTACATAGATTTTTTCTTTACTGCACAGTAAACTAGTGCATTTGTTACCCCATACTTATCTGCTTTTTTTTTCTTTTTTTTAATGATTATTATTGATAGTAGTAATACTATTGTTAAATTTAAATTCTTTAAAGGTAATAACGTTTTCCTTCCACTTCTTTTTCAGGAGAGCAAGCCCCAAATTTTGTGAAACCTGGTGTAAGCCACATTAGTGACAATGAGGATGAGGAGGCAGTAAGTGACAATATAGTGTGTTATAGTACGTGCTAAGGTACATAACAATAGGGAGAAGGTCTTGGTCTGTATCATCCATTACATCAAATAACTGGGAACAAAATTTATATATATATATATATATATATATATATATATATATATATATATATATATATATATATATATATATATATATATATACACACACACACACACACACACACACACACACACACACACACACACACACACACACACACAACACACACACACACGGTCCGCTAGCGTAGTGGTTAGCGCACTCGGCTCACAACCGAGGGGCCAGGGTTCGATCCCCTGGGCGGATGGAGAATATTTGGGCGAGTCTCCTTTCACGTGTAGCCTCTATTCACCTAGTAGTGAGTAGGTACGGGATGTAAGTCGTGTGTTGTGTGTGAGTGGTCTCGGTCCAACCCAAAGATTGGTCACTATGAGCTCTGAGCTCTTTCCATAGGGGGACGGCCAGCTGTCTCGAGAGAGACCAGCAGCAGACTGTGACAGTGAATAACACACACACACACACACACACCCACACACACACACACATGGTTTTAAAATGAAGCTAGATAATTATTGGGACAACAGAGACGGGATAGCATGAGCTTAGCTCTCCCCACCGTATGCTACAATTAGGTAAATACTATCAGGTAAATATACACACCAGGCAGACAGTGGTTAGCACGTCTGACTACGAATCCGCTGATCCGAGTTCGATCCCGGTGTGAGTTAATTAAATTATTATTAAAACGATTAATAATAATGATAAATAATAGTAATAATAATAATAATAGATTAAAATAGTAATACTTTATAATGGAAATAGATGTAACCAATGATATTTAATGGTAATAAAATGTAACGAAAGCATAAATGATTACAGTTCAGATATAAACGAGGATATTGATATGAGGTGTTATGTTTGTCAATCGTTATACAATACATCAATCAGTTTGTAACACGCGCACACACACACACACACACACACACACACACACACACACACACACACACATACACAGAGTTGAATATTGGCCTCACCTGAAACTTATCTCAACATTCTTTGTTGTTTCATAGAATGATGGAATAGACCTTATGAACGCAATTATATTTTTCTGTAAATTAATCATTTAGCAAGAAATCCTTCAGACGCCTAGACAAACTTTCCTTATTTAGCTAAATATTGAGATCTACTGTACATTATAGGTGACATTCTTCTTTGAATGCAATTTTCATCAGCTTCATACTCATCACATCTTCAATGTGTTCACCTTTTCACATGCTCATGGACTAAAGCTGGATTAAGATATTGTTTAGGGAATGCATGATCTTGATATGATATGATATGAGAGAGCACGTGCAGATATGATGAGTGTGTCTAAACGAATTAGGGCATGAAATTAATGTGGTGGGTGGAAGGACTGGGTGTGAGTGGATGGTGCTGCTGTTGGGACTGAATGGTGTGGCAAATGGACGAATGATAGAGGCTGTGAAAGAATTCCTAGAAAAAGTGTGGAATGTTAGATTTAAGAAGTAATTCTGCTGAGTATTTCTTTTTTCTGCTGTGTTTCTATTTTTTTTGTGTGTGTTTTCTTTTCATAGGTGCTGCCGATTCAAAGGCCTGGTTTGGGGCAACTCAGACCTCCTGTGACATCAAGATCAAGGAGGTCTGAGTTGCCCCAAAACCAGGCCTTTGAATCGGCAGCACCTGTGAAAAGAAAACACACAAAAAAAAAAAAAAAAAACAGCAGAAAAAAGAGATACTCAGCAGAGTTACTTCTTGAATCTAACATTCCACACTTTTTCAAGGAATTCTTTTACAGCCTCTATCATTCGTCCATTTGCCACACCATTCAGTCCCAACAGCAGCACCATCCACTCACACCCAGTCCTTCCACCCACCACATTGATTCCATGCCCTAATTCATTCAGAAACACTCTCATCATATCTGCACGTGCTCTCTCTCATATCTCTTACATTCTAACATCAGATGCACCACAGTCTCATCCACAACCCTGTCACACATCTCACACTCTTTTCTCATATCCTCTGACCATCTATAGGTCCTATCATTCACTTCCACACACTGTGCTCTCATTCTGAACAGAAGGTCACCACCCAGGCTACCATCATACCAAATTTCATGCTTTGGGGCCTCTTTCTCCCTATACCACCTTAGAGTTCCCTTTCTATCCATCCTATTTTTCCACTCGCTAAGTCCATCCGCTTTCACTGCTATATCTATCTCCCTTTTCCATTTTCTCTCATCCCACTCTGCCCCCTCTCTGTTTCTATCTGTCATTCTCCATTCAACAATATTCTGTCTATCCTCAAAAGGTCTGTGCACCCTCCTAAGTAACATACTATTCTTGTCTATCATTTTCCCACATTTGTTTCCCCATTTGCTATCTCCTAGAGTCCTCAAGTATATCTTTCTTGCTAGTCTTGTTTCATTCATTCTCTCTAATCTCACTTTATATCTCAGTGTTGCTTTCATCTGCCTTTCCCTAAAAGTGTTCCACCCCATATCCCCTCTCAGTGCTTCTACTGCTGCATACCTAGGTGCATTCAGAGCCATTCTAGCTACCTTGTTTTGTCCCACCTCTAACTTTTCTATCTCACTCTCATTCCAAGCCATTACATCCATACCATACATGATACTTGGGACAGCCACACTCTTCCACACTTCCCTCAGTACCTCATACTTGCATGTTCTCATTCTTGCTGCACTCTCTAGGCGACCTACCCATTGATTCGTCATACTTATTTTTTCATTCTTTGCTCTCTCACATCCATCTGTACTCATCCACACTCGTAAGTACTTGTATTCTTTAGTCTGTTGCAACTCCTTTTCATCTAACATCCAGGTGGTATTACACTCATTCTCTGACCTATTGACTATCATTATCTTACTCTTCTCACTACTGAAGCTCACTCCAAAGTCTCTTCCATACCCTCCTATCACATCTAAAACACTGTAGTTCTTCTGCCGACTCACTCATAACAACCACATCATCCGCATACAGTAACATGCATATCTTGTCCTCTCCAACTTTCACTCCCACATTCATTCTTCTTATCCTGGCAGCTAGCTCTTCAGTATACAAACTAAATAGGATTGGGGAGAGGATACATCCTTGTCTAACACCTCTTTCGCTCTTCACCCAGTCTGTCTCAAGGTTACCTAATCTATACTTAGCTCTCGTACCAACATACATACTTCTAACTATGTTTATTATCTTCTCAATTAACCCAATCTTCTCTAAAACATTACATAACCTACTTCTGTTGACTCTATCATATGCTTTCTCTATATCTAGGAAGCACACATGCAGTTTTCTACCCTCTTTCTTTTTCCTTTCATTTCATTTCATTTCATTCACAACAAACATATTATCTTCCGCTCTTCTGTCTACACGGAACCCATTTTGTTCTTCACCTAACACCCTAACCCTCTCAACCCACTTACACAACCTTTCATTCAGCACAGCGTTAAACACTTTCCCTATTGTATTCCCCAGTGATATTGGCCTATAGTTCTTAATCTCACTCTTACTCTTATGACCTCCTTTATGAATAAGTGTCACTGCATTCATTCCAGTCACTCGGCACTCTCTCCTCTTCCCACACTCTGTTAAACAAGTCAGTCATCCAGTCAATCACCACTTCCCCTCCATTTTTATACAGCTCATAAGGGATATCATCTAATCCTGTAGCCTTTCCATTCTTCTGTTTCTTTACACACTTCTCAACCTCTTCCCTACTAATCCTTTCATTCAGCTCATTCGCATCTTTCCTTTTCAGAGACACACACCCTTCTCTCACATCAAGGGCTTCTCCTACCCCTCCTATTCCTTCCCAAAACCTTTTAACTGCCTCCTTCATTTTTTTCTTTTTCTGTGATAACTTCGCCATTCACTTTCAGACTTTCCACACTCTCACTTCCAGACATTTTCTCACCTCTCAGAAATCTATACCATTCACGTCCACCCTCCAGTCCTTTCTTTCTCAGGGTCTGGATCACACTCTTTTCACTCTTATCTTTGGCACCCATTATCTTTTTCTTTGTCAGTCGCTGTTGATTCACATATGCTTCCCATGCATTCTGATACTCATTCTCAGCTTCATCACTTTCACGCCTCTTTTTTCTCAACAGCCTACATTGTTTATTCAGTCTCTTTCGTTCCCCTTCTAGCATTGCTAATATCTTCATTCCACCATGACTTACTCGTTCTTCTTCTACCACTGATTCCTACAGTCCCTATTTGTCTCATGGCAGCACCTTTTACATTCTCTAACAGCTTTTTATTCATATCATCCACATCATGCATACTCTCAATCTCCCAGTCTCTTTCACTTAGATCCACCTGGAAGTTCTCCCATCCCACATCCCTCAGTCTCCACTTTTTCTTAGTGTTCTTTCTTTCCTTCTTATTCCTTCCACTCAGCATAACAT
>JAXIVD010011817.1:0-2500 GCA_036785275.1 Cancer borealis
GTTGTAGGGATGTTCTGAAGGAAAGGTCGTAGTAGTAGTAGTAATATAGTAGTAGTAGTAGTAGTAGTAGTAGTAGTAGTAGTAGTAGTAGTAGTAGTAGTAGTTAGTAATAGTAGTGGTAGTATTAGTATTAGTATTAGTAGTAGTAGTGGTAGTAGATAAGTAAGTAATTCAAAGTAGTAGTAGTAGTAGGACGACGATAGCGTAGGTATAGCTGGTGGTGTGGTTGATGGTGATGAGTGTGGTAGTGGTGGTGGTGGCGATGTGGGTGGAGAATGAGGTTAGAAGTTGTGAACAAGTGGTGGTGCAGGTGGAAGGTTGTTGTGGTGGTGATGAGAAGTGGAATGATAATGGTGATGATTGTAGTGGTGATGATGGTGGTTGTGTGACAGGTGAAACGACTATTTCTGTGATAATTTCTCCATTTTTATTTATTTCCTTCATTCTCACTTCTTATCTCATCTTTTTTCTCTATCTTTCTCGCTCAGTTGATCTTGAAGTTTGAAAGATTTACGTAAATGATAAATTTACATAAAGACTTGAATCTTTCTTTACTTGCTTTGTATTTTTTTTATAACCATCAATCTTCATGTTTTTTTTCCTCTTTTTATGTTTTTTTTATCTCATATACATCCGTAACTGTCCTCCCATCTTTGTTTACTTCCACGTATTGTATTTTTTTCTTTCTTCTCTTTGTGCTCTTATCTCTTTCCTTCCTTCCTCTATTCTCGTAATCCTCTCTATGTTATGTTTCCTTCATTCTCTTTGTTTATTTGCCTGTTTGAAAATTTTCGTCTGTCTCAATTTTCTTTGTTCCGTCTTTTCTTTCTTGTCTGTCTTTTTTTTTTTTAATTTACGTTGTTCTCTTGCACATTATCCTTTGTTTTTTTGTTACTTTTCCTTGACATTTCTTTTCTTCTTGCATTATTTTGACCCTTTTCTTCTTTTCTTTTTGTCTCCCCTTCCTTTGGCTAATCCCTCATCGTCTCTATTTTCCTTCTTAACTCTCTCCTTCATTCCTCTTCTCTCCTCTCTCTCCCTCATTCTTCCCTCCTCTTCTCACCCTCATTCTTCCCTCCTTTATCTCCCTCATTCCTCCCTTGTCAGACCCTCGCCAGCATTACATTTTCAGGTGTAAACAAAAAACTGAACACCAGACACAGCTAATAAACTTGTCCAGGTATGCTCTGTCTACCTGTGACTCCATACTTTCTTCCCTCCCTATCCCTCCCTATACCTCCTTTCCTCATTTTATCTCCCCTCCATACTCCTTCCCTTCCTTCATACCTTCCTCCCTCTGTCTCCCCTCCAGACGAGAATAGGTTCCCCTCCCTCTCTCTCTCCCTCCCTCCCTTCCTCCCTCTCCCCCGTTACTTTTATTTCTTTCTTAAATACCTTCTCTAATTTCCGTCCAGCATCTTCCTTCCTCACGTCACGCTGCATTCCTTGAGTCTCTCCTCCACGTCACTCCTTCCCCTCAGCATTCCACCACTCAGTTAGACGCTGCCACCTCTCCCTCTCCCCTCTCCCTCTTCCCTCTCCCTCTCCTTTCTCTCTCATTCATCCTTCCCTCTCCCTCCCTATCATCCATCCTTCCTTCTCTCCTCCCCTCTCATCCATCCTTCCCTCTCTCCTCCCTCTCATCTATCCTTTCCATTTCCTGCTGTACATTCCATCATCATCATCAACAGCCCCATTTCGTGTTTGTAGGTACGTAAAAAGAGAGAGAGAGAGAGAGAGAGAGAGAGGGAGAGAGAGAGAGAGAGAGAGAGAGAGAGAGAGAGAGAGAGAGAGAGAGAGAGAGAGAGAGAGAGAGAGAGAGAGAGAGAGAGAGAGAGAGAGAGAGAGAGAATGATATGAAACAAACATTGGTTCGCCACAACAATGCGTGACTCACGATTCGTTTAGGGGGAGAGAAGCGGATGAAAGGGGAAGGGAAGGGAGGAAGGAGAGAGAGAGAGAGAGAGAGAGAGAGAGAGAGAGAGAGAGAGAGAGAGAGAGAGAGAGAGAGAGAGAGAGAGAAAGAGAAAGAGAAAGAGAGAGAGAGAGAGAGAGAGAGACAGAGAGAGAGAGAGAGATTGGGGTGTGGTGAGGTTGTGATGAATGTGGTAGAGAGTGAGGGAATGAGAGAGAGAGAGAGAGAGAGAGAGAGAGAGAGAGAGAGAGAGAGAGAGAGAGAGAGAGAGAGAGAGAGAGAGAGAGAGTAAGGATGGTGGTTGTGGTGAGGGAGGAGAGAGAGAGGAGAGAGTAGAAAGGGTGATGTAAAGAAAGGATGTGAGAGGTATATAAATTAGACTCATTATGGACAAACCCGATGACTTTTTCTCTACCTTTGCCTTTCTCTCTCTTTCTCTACCTACCTTTCTTCTACCTTCCCTCTCATCTTCCCTCCTTCTCATCTTCCTCCCTTCTCTACCTTTCTTACCCCTTCCCTCTCTACTTCCCTCCATTCCTTTTCTTTCTTCCCTCATCCCTTCCCTCTTTCCTTACTTCCCTTTCT
>JAXIVD010011818.1:5000-7500 GCA_036785275.1 Cancer borealis
CACATACACACACACACACACACACACACACACACACACACACACACACACACACACACACACACACACACACACACATACACACATACACACGCAAGCACGCACCAAGATGAATTAATTGATATATAAATTGCGTCTCTATTGTAGTTCCTCCTCCTCCTCCTCTTCCTCCTTCTTCTCCTCCTCCTCCTTCTCCTGACCACCATGATACCGCAGATGACGCTAATAGGACGGTCAACAGAGAAAGAAAGAGAGAGAGAGAGAGAGAGAGAGAGAGAGAGAGAGAGAGAGAGAGAGAGAGAGAGAGAGAGAGAGAGAGAGAGAGTCTGATATGGTCTGCTCGGTCCTCGTGGTCTTTAATTAAACGTTAGCCGCCTCTTCCCTCCACATAATACCTACCATTCCTTGTGTCTTGGTTCCAGGCCTCAATGTGTCCGTCCGTCCGTCCGTCTATCCGTCATCTGTCTCTTCATGTGTGTGTGTGTGTGTGTGTGTGTGTGTGTGTGTGTGTGTGTGTGTGTGTGTGTGTGTGTGTGTGTGTGTGTGTGTGTGTGTGTGTGTGTGTGTGTGTGTGTGTGTGTGTGTGTGTGTGTGTGTGTGTGTGTGTGTGTGTGTGTGTGTGTGTGTGTGTGTGTGTGTGTGTGTGTGTGTGTGTGTGTGTGTGTGTGTGTGTGTGTGTGTGTGTGTGTGTGTGTGTTGTTCTTCCCTGCAGTATCAAAGAGTCATTTCCTGTGTCTTGCAATATTTATGTCACGTTTAATTCATTGTTATTATACATGATATCTGCAACGCATTCACCCGAGCCTCACCTGGCGGGGAGGGAAAGTTTAGACTCGCTAAGAAATTGTAACATGAAAAAGTAAATAGAAAATGATAAATGAAAAGAATAAATAAGAAAAGAAATATTAGAATAGAAAAAACGATACGTGTTCATACTAAACAAACTGACAAACCAAACAGAGAGAGAAACAATGAGTTATGTTTGGCAGGTAGTAAATTTTAACCCAAATTTTCACAGTATGCGGTAGGAGAACGCAGACTCATCCTCGCTATCACTCACGGGATAACTTATGGAAATTACACCAATACCACGAATTAAAGTAGTTAATGATTGTAAACTTACTGCGGACCCTTGTAGTGCAGCAGTACTTTCCTTTTTTTCTCTAGATTAAAAATTACTGAAGCAAAATAATGATTTCCTCCTGAATTAATGAGTTGGAATGGAAAGTGTAACAGTTTATCAGTATGAATGTTATTTTTAGCATAATGGATAATTTCATATTTTATCTATTTCGTATTTTTCTCTCCTTGCACGCCACCTCATCCTGGCGTGACCACATCGTCCCTTCACCTGCCCGGCCTTCCCATCAGTGTGATTAGGCCCAAGATGCCCGCCCCATGGGATGCCAATCTGCAGGACGCGGCGGGATGGTCAGCCTACTGGTGGTTGTAGTCTGAAGGAGAGTTGAAAGCTGGAACAACAGTGTCAGGTAAGGAAGGGACGGAGCGCTCTACCAAACACTCCTCCTCCTCCTCCTCCTCCTCCTCCTCCTCCTCCTCCTCCTCCTCCTCCTCCTCCTCTTATTCATTTTCAAGTAATGTCTAAAATGGTGACTTAGAACTACAACGCGGTTTTCGTATCACCTACAAATTTTCCCTTAACGGTGAAACAATAAGTTAGTTTATGTGTTGCATCCATTGGCGTGAATCAGAGATAAACTTGATGAACGCCTCGGCACCCATGCAACACTTCACCAGGCAACACGCTTTTCCCACGCCCATCCTCGCACCCATCACGCCCTGTTGACTAAGCCATCCTCGCCCTCACCTCCTCCCCTCCCCGCCCACCCCAGCACGTGCAAGGGGTCGGTAGGGGAAGGTAAGGGGTGCAGGGGCGGGGAGTGCAAGGGGAACGTTGCTGCCTCTCCACGGACTACTATCGTGCGTTCACCTCCGAGTTACGCTCATTTCGTCTCATTACTCGGCTTATCGTGGCGGTTTTTCGTTCCCGAGGTGCGTCATTATACGTGCTTTGTGTGTGTGTGTGTGTGTGTGTGTGTGTGTGTGTGTGTGTGTGTGTGTGTGTGTGTGTGTGTGTGTGTGTGTGTGTGTGTGTGTGTGTGTGTGTGTGTGTGTGTGTGTGTGTATGTGTGTGTGTGTGTGTCTTTGCGTGAGAGAAAGAGAGAGAGAGAGATAAAACAGATACACAGATCCACAAAAAGTTAGAGTGAAATTGAAAAGTCTATAATTTTTTACACGAGTGAATGTTGAACTTCGAAATAAGATTGTTTTAAAGTTCTTGTAACAATAAACTTTGATGCATGTTTTCCTCCTTCCGAAAGCAGTCACTTAAATCATCATGTGTAGTCTTTGATGTATTCATTGTGATATTACCTTTGATAAATGTAAGAGAAAATCACTGTTACACACACACATTCTCTCTCTCTCTCTCTCTCTCTCTCTCTCTCCTCTCTCTCTCTCTCTCTCTCTACCCTTCCAT
>JAXIVD010011819.1:0-5000 GCA_036785275.1 Cancer borealis
CACCACCACCCACCACCACAATAGGGTAAACAAACACTATCACCACCACTGATACCACCATCATCACCACAAGCAAAAATTATCCAAGAGCTCCTAACCTAATTTTTTCCGAGATTAGGTAAGGCTTTAATGGGCACATACCATCCTCTTTTTCTGCTATGAGGTGTTAGGGGAAGGGAAAGGGAAGATTGAGGTGGGCATACCGTCCCCTTTTCTGCTATGTGGTGTAAGGGGAAGGTAAAGGGAAGGTTGAGGTAGCAGGCATCTTATAAAGGTATTGTATCTCATCTCTTTTTTCTTTCGTTTCTGGTTATAACGACCCTTGGAACTCTGCTGCGGTGAAGAGTGGACAATAGACACCACGAGAAGGGAAGTTTACGTAGAAGAAATAGGAGTATCAATAGTAATAATAGTAGTAGAACGCACCAACAACACCAACAACAACAACCACCACCACACCCTATCACACTACACCCCAAACATTGCAACATTCCACCCACAATCAAACAACAGCACACCAGAACATATCACAGTTACAACACAAAGCAAACATTATGACGGCATGGGACTAACACACACACACACACACACACACACACACACACACACACACACCACACACACACACACACACACACACACACACACAGACACACACACACACACACTGCATGGTGGTGGTGGATGAAGGGTGGCAGTTCCCCTCTCACCCCAACATCTGTGCCCCTCCTCCCCTCCCTCCCTCTACCTCCTGTCCTCCCTTCCTAACCAGTTATTCCTTCCTGGATGGTGTGTCGAAGAGAGAGAGAGAGAGAGAGAGAGAGAGAGAGAGAGAGAGAGAGAGAGAGAGAGAGAGAGAGAGAGAGAGAGAGAGAGAGAGAGAAGTACCCATCAATGGAGAGACAGGTGCTCGTCTTCACACACACACACACGCACACGCACACGCACACGCGCACACACACACACACACACACACACACACACCACACACACACACACACACACTTTACGAACACAATCGCATCCCCAAACAAGATCTGGAGATTAAAAAGTCCTTCCTTTATACCCTAAAGGACTCTCTCTCTCTCTCTCTCTCTCTCTCTCTCTCTCTCTCTCTCTCTCTCTCTCTCTCTCTCTCTCTCAATGACGTTTCAATACTGCCTTTCCTCCATACCCCCTCCTCCGCCCCCCCCCCTTCCCTCCCTACCATTACCTCCAACCACCAACCATTTTACTAAATTCAGCTGCAATTATATTCTTCCTATATAAAGCCGCTGCCCCGCCGGTCCTCGCCCTCGCTTGCCCTTCTGTTATGGTGGTGGTGGTGGTGGTGGTGGTGGTGGTGGTGGTGGTGGTGGTGTGTGCTTGTGGAAGTAGTAATGGTGATGATATGGTAATGGTAATGTAGTCTGTGGTGGTGATGTGGTATGTGGTGGTGGTGGTGGTGGTGGTGGTGGTGGTGGTGGTGGTGGTGGTCTAAGTAGTGTTGTATTGTTTGTGGTGGTGGTGATGGTGATCTGGTATGTGGTGGTGATGGTGATCTGGTATGTGTTGATGTGGTGGTAGTGGTGGTGGTGGTTGCCGATCCTCCTCCATACCCTTTCACAATACCATTACCACACCATAACCACCACCACCACCATCACCACCATCACCACCACCATCACCACCACCACCAACAACAACAACAACAACAACAACAACACCGCTTCTGCAACACCATGAAAACACCGCATGAGTCCCGCGTCACCCCGCCGGCCCTTCCTTATCCCTGAAGAGGCTCAATCAGGCAGGGGGGCGTGGGGGGCATGGGGGGCGTGGGGGTGAGCGGGCGGCGGAGCTGGGCGGGTATGTGAAGGTTACGAAGGCAGGACTGCGCGGACGAACGGGTTCTTGGCCGCCCCTCCGCCCACCACCCTACACCCCCACCCACTCTACCGTCCATCCGCCCGGCAGGCTGAGCAGGGGACCATCACCACCACCACCACTATTACCACCACCACTTATCACCACCACCACTACTACTACCACCACCACCACTACCTCGCCTCAGCCCGGCCTTGCCTCGGCGTCTCCCTTTCCAGGCGTCACACAAGAACTCAACGCAAGAACAAGGGCGATAGACAATACCCGTTCGCCCGCACCCCTACATCTACACCTACACGCCCTCACCTCCCCCTCCCCGAGCCTCTAACACCCAAGCACCTCCTCTCCCTCCCCTGACGTCCACACTTCCTCCTCCTCAAGCTGCCTAACCAGTGTGGGATGTGGAGGGAGGAGGTTAGGTTTAAGTAACGTCGTGGCTGTACAACCTATTCCATTCATCCCTTCTTGGTGACGTGCTCCACTCCTGCACCACTGCACCACTCCACCACACCACACCACACCCCACCACACCACACCGACACACCTACAGCCTAAGGTGACTTCGCTCCATCCTACACCATCTGGCACCTGCTTCTAGGCTCTCCTCCTCGTCTTCCTCCTCCTCCTCCTCTCAGTGTCAAGTGCAGCTGCAGGTGTTGTTGGCCGCCCCTCCCCTACACTAGTGCCCCTCCGTCATGCAGCTCCCCAGCCTCCTGCTAGTAATATTTCAGAGTCCGTCCTCGTCCCTGCTACCTACTCATTACCTGACCAATGATACCTATTTACAGACACCTTCCTACCGCCCAGCCCACCAATCAGCCGCTGGTGTCCTGCCGCCACGCCACGCCACGCCATAAAAATACGAAGAAAATGAGGATGGTGGTAGGAGTATATAGATGAAGGAATGTATTATTATTATTATTTATTTAAGTTATACGAAAGGGAAAATATGTGATTGGTTAGGTTAGGTTATGTAAATGAAGAGTCAAGCAACGATGGAGGAGTGAATGGAGACACTAACGACACACACACACGCACACACACACACACACACACACACACACACACACACACACACACACACACACACACACAATACAAACACGCACTCAATATTTTTTTTTTCCAGTGAGTTAATTTTGAGAGGCAGGAGTCAGGTGGGTGGGCGGTAAGTGTAGTCTTGTGGGCGTGTGGGTGTCCGGGGGCGAGGGAGAATTAGGGAGCGACCTTGACTGGGGTGGGGCGGGATTGGGGGGGAGGCGGGTCGGGAGGCGGGTCGGGCGGGGCATAGCTAAGGTAGTGTGTGTGGACAGACAGACTAGCTAAGGCAGGTATAATAACACACTTGTAGTCTGAAGGTGAGTTCCGGCGCTGCTACCCCCCCCCCCTCTCTCTCTCTCTCTCTCTCTCTCTCTCTCTCTCTCTCTCTCTCTCTCTCTCTCTCAACCCACGCACTTATACAACTCTGATACTCTCACTCACTCACCTCCACACACACACACTTACACTTTCACCTTTACACACACATACACACACACACACACACACACACACACACACACACACACACACACACACACACACACACACACACACACTCAGGGTTCCTTTCGCCCTCGCTTTGTGTTGTGAATTAATTAATTAATGTGGGTTTTTTTTCTAAGTGTGTGTGTGTGTGTGTGTGTGTGTGTGTGTGTGTGTGTGTGTGTGTGTGTGTGTGTGTGTGTGTGTGTGTGTGTGTGTGTGTGTGTGTAAAAACTGACTGAACATAGATTAAAGGTATATTATACTTTAACGTTGAATATTGAATCAACTTTCACGACACAGTCACTTGGAAATTGTTATAAAAATGAAAGTAATAACGATTCTTGTCAAGACTATATAAAAAAAAGGTAAGTCACAATGGTTGTTAATAGTTATAAGTAATAGTGGTAGTTATCGTACGTGGTATTTAAAGCAGCTGTTGTTGTTATCATTACTATCATTATTGTTATTATCATTATTATACTACTACTACTACTTATTATTGAACACACACACACACACACACACACACACACACACACACACACACACACACACACACACCTACAGTTATTCATCCATTTTTTCCTCCTTCACCCACTCTTGGCCAAGTCAGAGGCCTGGGGGAACACCCCGTCACACTGCCGCCGCGCCCGTGAGGCAAGGGGGGTGAGGGGGGACGAGAGAGAGAGAGAGAGAGAGAGAGAGAGAGAGAGAGAGAGAGAGAGAGAGAGAGAGAGAGAGAGAGAGAGAGAGAGAGAGAGAATGGGTGTGTTTTCTAAAGGCTACTTTCTCGTTTATTTTTATTGTTTTAGTGTGTGAAGAAAGTGTGAAATAGAAGATTAATGTAATAGTAGTTGTTGTTGGTTGTTATCATTATTACTATTATTATGTTTTCACCATTACTATCACTGCTACATTCTTATCAATAACAGTAACAACAACAGCAGCAAACAGTAGTAGTAGTAGTAGTAGTAGTAGTTAGTATAGTGGTGTTGATGTTGTTACCACCACTTTGCCCTCAAAACCCATTCTCACTGGGCACCACCATCACCACCACCACCACCACCACCACTGCACGAAACAAAACAAACACCGATACAACCACAAAGGCATCGACTCCCCGACAACAGCCAGGGAGTTGTTGTGCAAAGAGAGAGAGAGAGAGAGAGAGAGAGAGAGAGAGAGAGAGAGAGAGAGAGAGAGAGAGAGAGAGAGAGAGAGAGAGAGAGAGAGAGAGAGAGAGAGAGAGAGAGAGAGAAACAAGATTGACAAGTCACGGTTAATTAACAAAGCGAACAGACAGACAAACAAACAAAAAAACACAAACACAGACAAATTAAAACATACAAATAAAAGAGGAATTACGAAGTTAAAAAAAAATATAGACAAACATTATAACAAAAACATCTAAACACACACACACACACACACACACACACACACACACACACACACACACACAAGGCGTTTCCTCCGTCGCAGGTCACTGAAGAGTCGCTGGAGGTGAAGGAAGAAAGGAGGAGGAAGAAGAAGAAAGGGAGGGAAGGGAGAGAAGGGAGGGAGGGAATAGGGGAAGGTGGAGGAATGGAGATGGAGGTAAGGCAGGA
>JAXIVD010011820.1:0-10566 GCA_036785275.1 Cancer borealis
AGAGAGGGACATGACGCGTAGCGAGTGGAAGGCAGGAAAATTGGGCAGGGCGCGGATAAAAGATATAGAAAATAGTTTGTGGGGTGCTGGGTAGGAGACAGGAAGAAGGTAGAGGAAAGGTGGGCAGGCAGGGGTTGATGAGGGGCGGGACTGTTTGTGTGGTTGTTTGGTGAAGCACGGTAAGGAAGGCAATTCAAGAATATTGTCCATTTCACAGTTAGAAGTTGTCTGCGTAAAGTTAGTATTGTACGCCGCTTCTCTGCTTCTCTTTTATTTATATTTGCACCGTCCTTAATTGACTGTTATTGGATCATTGAGAAAGTTTGTGTACTAGTTTGAATGTCCTTGTGTTCTAGGTAGAGAGTAGATTCTCTCTCTCTCTCTCTCTCTCTCTCTCTCTCTCTCTCTCTCTCTCTCTCTCTCTCTCTCTCTCTCTCTCTCTCTCTCTCTCTCTCTCTCTCTCTCTCTCTCTCTCTCTCTCTCTCTCTCTCTCTCTCTCTCTCTCTCATATATATATATATATATATATATATATATATATATATATATATATATATATATATATATATATATATAATATATATATGAATGCGTGCGTGAGAGAGAGAGAGAGAAAAAAAACATCCTTGGGGCATCCTTTCCGTCACCTGAGCCTCACCATCGTCCTGGTGTACCTTCCTGAATACTTACCTGGACAAGGCGAACCACATGGATGGGGTGTTTGCGCACTTAGTTAGTGCAGGAGACGCGTGGGACCAGCCTGACACCTCTTTTAAATCAAGTGAAAAACAAACATTCAGCTCACTCGTGGAAATAATCGGATAGATGCGAGAGGCACAATCCCGGAGGCTCTGAGGCGGGAGCTTTATGTGTTCCGAGAAAAAGAGTGTATGATTTACGGTTCATAACACAGGAAATCCTGATTCCGAAAAAGTGAAGCATTTGAAGCATTCAGTGAGACTAGTTTAGAGAATGAAGATGTAACAGTGATGATAGGAAGCTTTCCTTTTTTAATGTTCCCATCTTCTTTCTTTTTGGGAACAGGTGAATAATTGTCATACTTTTCATTGTTTTGCAAATGGCATCAAGAACAATAGGTTGGCTCTCATAACCTCCATAACCGAAGCACTATCGGCTGTAATTGCTTCATAATCTTCCAAAGCGCGTTGTGTAGACTCGAGCGCCAGTCCGTAAAGGTTGATTGAAGTCAAGGTGAACGACAGATGAAGAAATGACCATTTACTGTACGAACTCAATGGAAAGGAAACTGAGGAAAGGAAAACTCGGGCGAGAGAGAGTGAGGCAGGGCAGAGCAGCTTTAGGATGTTGGAGGCGGAAAATAAAGAGACGCGGGATAGAGAAACTGAAGTGTCACAAAGAACTTCTCTGAGACGTAAAAGTCAGATCGTAACCAAGACGGAACAATTTCACAGAGATCCCAATCGCGGGCCACTTTTGTCTTGGATGGGTTGAGGCAGTGCCGCTGAGTGGAACGGAACGGAATGCACCTGAGCCTCTTGAAGGAATTAGTGGTTTTCCGTAAGTAGATTAAGTGACTATCTCCAGTGAAGCCAAGAAAGATACAAAACCCGAAACGTCTCGAGAGTATCCCCGGGGCTTCAGCAAGGGTGTGTGAGAGCCTAGGCAATAGTTAGTGTGAAAACCTGCCAGTGTTGGGGAGTGAGTGTGAGAAGAGATGGACAGTGTGGAGAGTTGGTTGTGTCAACTACGATAATACAAAGAAAAAATTATCAAAAATTATGAGAAATAGTGACAGTGTATACATGAGGTGCATTAATGTTTGGATGATAATCTTGCAAGTCTAATTATGTAACTGTGCACCTAATAGAGGCGCTGCCTTGTTTCCTGCTAGCCCCGTCGGTATTGTCTTGACGGCCAAGGAATCCTCTCGGCTTGCCTTTCCGTCATTCGTAAACATCTTGCGTCTACGTGCACTAAAGCTAATAGAGGAAATGGTTTGGAAGATCGGAAAATTTACGTGCCACTCAAGGACTCTTAGTGCAAGCTAACAAGAACCTTCGAGCAGCCTCATGGCGTGGCTGGCGCCCCTTGGCTGGCCGCCTTTCATGGTAATAACATTCTCCACGTGTTTCCAAAACTGTCCCTTAACTGTATAATGTTTGGTTTCATTTGCTTAGAGAAGGCAAGCGTAGGTGAGGCACAAAGGTGGTGTTGAGGAAGTATACAATCGTAATAGTGAGAGTGACGGACGTGTCTCTTCGTACAAAGAATTCAGCACCTTGAATATTACCCCTCACAAACGTGCGCTTACATAATCATACTTAACACAATGACTCGTATAGGTACACAGAAAAACATTGTGGCCGTACGAGGAGATACATGACAATTGCCTCGCGACCCCCTCACACTTCCCGAAGGATGATTATGCCCGTGATATACTACAGGTGATGGATTGTTTTGTATTCCTGACTGTGTGTGTGTGTGTGTCTGTGTCTGTGTCTGTGTCTGTGTCTGTGTCTGTGTCTGTGTCTGTGTGTGTGTGTGTGTGTGTGTGTGTGTGTGTGTGTCCAAAGTTTTTGTATTCAGGCAATTCTGCTAAATATATAAGTGAAAATGAAAGTTCACCATCACTATCATCATTATCATCATCGAAATATCCGAAGCATCGTCTGTGCAGCAAGGTGCAGTAAGAACCAAACAAGCCAGTTATTTTAATAAGGAGCGCCTTTATGGTAAATGCAACGTAATGAACCGTTGCCGTCAGCACCGCGTGAAAAATGAGTGTATTAACTTGCCGGGTGACAGGTATGTTAATAACCAGGTGTCATCCTCGGCACGGCAGGTGTGGGGCGAGCTGAGTTGTGTTGCAGACAGTTGCTGGGTGGCGGCCGGTGTGGGGTCGTGGGACGTGTAAGGTAGTGGGAGTCGGAAGAGGGGTAAAAAGGGGGTGAAATACAATTATTATTTTTTTGTTATTGTTATTGTTATTGTTAATCTCGCAAGCTTAATGTGTGTGTGTGTGTGTGTGTGTGTGTGTGTGTGTGTGTGTGTGTGTGTGTGTGTGTGTGTGTGTCAGTGTGTGTGTGTGTGTGTGTGTGTGTGTGTGTCAGTGTCAGTGTGTGTGTGTGTGTGTCAGTGTCAGTGTGTGTGTGCGTGCGTGTGTCAGTGTCAGTGTGTGTGCGTGCGTGTGCGGATGCGTGTGTATGAAACACCTATGTAGCAACGTGCACATTGTTTTGCCTTTGTTCACATGTCTTTCTGACTCACCTTCATACACATTACCTGGGCGTCATTCCTCGCTCGGACTTCATCATTATTGATCTACCTTCCATTTTTTGTACTTCCCTTCCCCTTCCCCTCCTTCCCACCCGCACCACCTCGCCTTAAAGTGACTGGGTAGTTGTGACAGGCCGCCAGTTACCGCAGATGGCTGGGTCCTGGTGAGTCGTGGAAATGTTGTATTTATTGCGCGTGCAGGTCCTTGAGTGGCAGGGAGTCCAGCCAGACAGGACTCTTCCCCCTAATGGTGTATATCATCAGGAAGGACATTTTGCTGTGCCTCGAGCTCCCCACCCACGCCTTTCCCCACGGCTGAGGCGTGTGAGCCGCGATCTCCATCACAAGGCGTTGAGGAAGAACACGATAAAAACAATGGTATTTCTTTACAACTACTACTCCGATGATATTGATATGAATATGAAGTGGTACATATTATACATAGTGTAGTCAACACACCTGTTAAGGTTTCAGGCGGTGCTCACCATTATTGACCTCGCAAAACGTCTTTGAAGTTATGTTATGTTGGTTAGGTTAGGTTAAGGTTGTTAGGTTAGGTTACGGTTAGGTTATGGTTAGTTTCGGTTTAGTTAGGTTCGGTTATATAAGATATTTACATTTTATTACCCAAATCCAGAAAAATCTAAATTACAAACCCTAACTATTGGGTCGTAGAATGTAAAAATCTTATATAACCGAACCGAATCTAACCTAACTGAATCTAAACATAACATACCCGTAACCTAACCTAACAATCTTAACCTAACCATAACTTAGCCTAACCAACATAACCTAACATAACTTCAAAGATGTTTTGCGAGGTAAATAATGGTGAGCATCGCCTGAAACCTTCACAGATGTGTTGAGTACACTATGCATGGTATGTACAACTTCATATTGATATCAATATCATCGGAGCAGTAGTTGTAAAGAAATACCAAAACAATTATTACCTTTGTCGTATTTGAAAAGAAAAAGTTAGTATATTTTATTTATCTGTGCCGTGTTTATATGCATACATGCCATTAAACTGTCGTGCGTCAGGCGCGTAAAAATGTGGATATGTTTTGCAGTTTATTGCCAATTGCTTTCCCGTATGAATAGCAGCCCGTCACCCTCATCCCCTCCACCCTGCCTCACCCTAGGGATCGACCATATCGTCCACGCCGCCTCACTTTTTCATGCGTTTCTTTCCCCCATGGTCCGCGCGGGTCCAGATTAAATCCTGATCACATTTTCCACTCAAATTGTCTTTTGAAAATTCAAGTGGTTGTCGTAATTGTCAGTTTGATCAAATAACTGAAAATCACTTTGTCGCTGTTGAAGAAAGTGAAAGAAAGAATTGAAGAATTGAGTTTATCGTGCGGGCAGGTCGTCCCCATGCAGAGGTCGTCTGACCCGGGGTCCAGGGGAGCCATTATCTTACCCTATTGGTGGCGACTGACGGCCAGATGATGACGTTATGCACGCCCATTGGTCCTCGTTGATGATGAACTAGAATTGAATTTAGTGATAACGCGACCGGTAATAACACTTTCATCTTAGAATGATCGACGCCATGGCGGATTTTCTCCTCTCATTTTTATAGATTGCCAATTTGCTGGATACAATCAATTTCAGGGCGGCAGTGTTATGGCCGCTCAGCCTCCCCTGCACTTGGGCCGACGTCTCCATACCTCTTCTCCCTGCTCTCACTCATCACTAAATGAATATTAACATAATGCAATCAGAATAAAATGAAAATGGCAGTACATCTATTTACACTTTGGTCACTATTTTAGGCTAAAAAGTTCAGTCACGCAGCGAAAAAGAAATTTCAATGATCTGTTTTCATATACGTACCTTCTGCTGCTACTTCAGGCCATAGCAGATGAACCTCCTGTGGCGTTTATACTTCTAGTTCATATAGCTTTAATGACTATGAAAATATCTGCTTATCTCAGTCTGTCTTATCGGTATCTATTCATATAACTATCATATATTTATGTACTTGTTCATTTATTGTTTCATTTCGTAACTACGATTATTTTGTTGATTATTTATGTTTTAAAGGTATCTGCCCACGAAGCCGTGTGTGGGAGTGGTGAAGGGAAGTCATGAATGCTTTATAACTCTTGTCAGCCCTTCCCTTCTCCTCACCTCTATTCACTGCCAACCAATAAATACGAACACATAGCTAAACACACACACACATACACACACACACACACACACACACACACACACACACACACACACACACACACACACACACACACACACACACACACACACCCTCACCCTCACCCTCACCCTCTCGCTCTCGCTCTCCCTCTCCCTCTCCCTCTCCCTCTCTCATTAGAACCATTACTTTACTCATTGAAGACACAACTTTATTTTTCCAAATCTACTTGTGTGGCAATTTTCAATACACTCCCTGAGACTCTGTTAATTTATCTTGGCCTTGCATAGTTGTGGGGTCTCGATGGCAGCGAGAGGCTCCAGTGAAGTAGTTTGCTGAAGCTCGCTGCCTCTTAACCTAAGTGAGGATGGAGGTCGTCAAGGAAGCATGACACACGAGTTTAATTACTTTTGATGAAGTCAGTGACGCTCGCAGGGCAGAAGACGTTTATCATTTTGTGTCGCCTTATTGCAGACTATCGCTACCCCACATAGCGTTTTCTTTCCAATGAAACTCCATCTTTTGTGTATCATCATCTCCTCCTCCTCCTACGTCCCTTCTTATTTTGTCCTTTCCTTGACCTCCCATCCTCCTCCTCTTCTTTTCATATCTCCCGTCCCTGTGCCTCCTCCCTCCCCATACTCTGCCCGGTGGAAATAATTGCTAACACCATTGAATTTAACGGGTAACTAATTAACAGGCTGGGTGCGTTGATTACGACGCTGGGCTGGTTGTTGTCCCTAATTGCCTTTCGTGGGTGGTGGTGAGGGTGCAGGAGGAGGCGCCTCCGCTGGCTATTGATGATGCAACTAAATTAAAAAAAAAAAAAAGTCCGTTTGTGAATGATAATTAATGAAATGCGAGGTTTTAATGTACGTTAATAAGAGTTAGGGGAAAAATGTTAACGTATAATTAAGGTTATATACTTAGCGTGTTGCATTATATTTGTGTGGTGTGTGTAGAGGCATGTTGTGGAAAAGGAGGAGGAGGAGAAGGAGGAAGAAGAGGAAAAGGAGGAAAAAGAAGAAGTAGGGGAGGAAGAGGAAGGGTAAAAGAAGGAGACGGGTTGGGATGGGAAGGAGGAAGGAGGAATGAGGAGGAGGAGGAAGAGGAGCGTAATATAAGAGGGAATGAAGAAGGCTCCGTCTAGACTCACAAATACTCTGTGATAATGGCATTGTCGGGCGTTTAGATAGATGGCTTTCTGATGCTAATAAATCCAATCCTGACTTTAAAGTGAGCACCGTGGGATCAAGCTTCACCCTTGACCTTCATAATGGGAGTCGAGCTGCACATATAAAGGAACCTAACGACTTCTCCTTCATACACTCACTCCTGAAGGATGTCATGATATCCCTTTAATAATGGGGTTCGGGAGGATCAAGGCGGCGTGTGTGTGACGGTGTTGAGTTTGGGAGGAAGAGGAGGAGGAAAAAGAGGGGTGGGGGGGACGGAGCAGCAGCAATCCAGGTATCAGAGCAAGTAACAATCCTATACCATAAAGCTTCATTACACCACTATCGGCTACCTCTTTCACCCACTGTGTCTTATCGACCAAGCCACTTTTCTCACGGCTCGCTGTGGGAAAAAAGAAAAAGAAAAGGAGGAAGAAGAGAAGGAGGTGAGGGGGAGAGGGATGCTGGAAGTGTGGAGAGGAGAGTGTTGGGCGTGAAATGAGAGGAGGAAGTTTGCTTGGGTTGGTTGGAGAGAGAGAGAGAGAGAGAGAGAGAGAGAGAGAGAGAGAGAGAGAGAGAGAGAGAGAGAGAGAGAGAGAGAGAGAGAGAGAGAGAGAGAGAGAAAGAGAGAGAGTGTGAGAGTGAGAGTGAGAGTGAGAGGAGAGTGAGAGTGAAGAGAGAGTAATGAAGATGAGGAATTTTGTCTTACCTTCTTTCTCCTCCTCCTCTCCTACCCTTTTTTCTCCTCCTCCTCTCCTTCTTTTCTCCCATCTCCTTTTACCTCTCCCTTGGTCCTCCAACTCAACTCTCACTTTCCCAGAGTTTCATACCAAGAAGCACAGCACATCCTCGATGCTCTTGCTTTTTTGTCCTTTGTAAATATTTGGGATAGATGAGAGATAAGTAAAATACACTTTTAGAAATATGCCATTCTCCAAGAAGAAAAAAAAAGCGTTTCCAATTTGTCTGTCTATCTGTCTGTATTGTCTTGCTTCATTTACTGTACAATCTTTGAGGTCAAAAGACGATGAGGAAAGTTCTTATTGAGTTACTGTATTCGTGCCTCGCTTGGGATGCAGGAGCTGGAGTGGAGTCACCTTTACGTCTCCAAGGGCATGTGAAAGTCCGTGAACGAGGGAGGCGCGCTGAGGCCAAGGGAGTTAAGATGTGGAGAAGTGTAAGAAAGGATTGACAGTGGAGGACATTTACTCCCTCCCTGACGAGGCCGCGGCACCAGCCTAAACCCACTATCCATCATGTGCTCCTCCTCCCCTTTATCTTCCTTCCCCAATCTCTCTCCCTTTTCTTTTCTTTCCATCTTCCTCAGTTTCACACTTTAATTGCTACACTTTATTATGTTTGTCAATAAATAAAATTAATGTTTTATAATGGATAATAGACAAGCAGCTTTTTGAGGCAAGCAAACGAAAAGATACAAACAAACAAACACACAGAAAATATTAACAGAAAATCACTCTCCTTAACTTCCAATTTATTTTTTGTTTTTTTCTCGTTCCAACCCCTTTTCCTCCTTCCCTTCTTAGGCCTGTCCTCACTTGCCTTCCCAGTCTTCCCTTACGCTCCCCTGCATCATGTGGCCTAGTGTGCCGTTTTAGAGGTACAATAACCCCTCCTATTTTTTTTCTCTCTCTCTCTCTCTCTCTCTCTCTCTCTCTCTCTCTCTCTCTCTCTCTCTCTCTCTCTTCTCTCTCTCTCTCCTCTCTCTCTCTCTCTCTCTCTCTCTCTCTCTCCTCTCTCTCTCTCTCTCTCTCTCTCTCCTCGCACACACACACACAACACACACACACACACACACACACACACACACACACACACACACACACACACACACACACACACACACACACACACACGTGCGCGATAGTTACATCCCCTGGGGCGTCGTAATTCTGGTAATGTGGTGTCTTTAAAAACATCATCAGGCTGGCCAGGCAGGAAGGGAGGAAAGGATGGCGTTGGTAGGCTGGTCACAGGACATGTGTCCACGAAATTACATTCCTGGGAATCATTTTGTTGGTAAAACACAGTGAGGCATCAACAGTAATACCTTCACTAGAGTCCAGCAGTAAGCGAAAACCTCCAGCAGGATATGAAATTAGTTGCTCCTGGCGTTGAGGAAAGTTGGTTACCAATGTACATTGGTAACCAACTATCCCCGTCTATCCCCTGCACCCTCACTACTGCAAAACACACTCGCCAACTCGAGATTTTTCTGGCTTCTGTTATGTTCTGCGTTTTATTGATCTTTCCTCCGCTGCATTAAACGCCTGTGTTGTTTTGGCCGTTTCCAGCCGCTGCTCAGGTCTCCACTTCGCACGGTTTTGTTTAAAAGTTTAATAAATGTTTTGTGTGTTCTGGCTCGGTGTTGAAGCAGGTGTCGATTTAGGGCGCGAAGTGCAAGCGGAAGCGAAAGTGTGCTGGGTTTGGAAGACTGAGGATTAAGGTGTTTGGGGCAGGTGAAGCATCTTTGTGCGGACAGGCGAGTGTATTTGGGTATACTAGATTAGGTACTTAGGTAGTTTGCTATCTAGTTTGGTTGTGTATATAAGCAGGAGAAAAATATATACATTGAAAGAGAGAAGAGAGAGAGAGAAGAGAGATAGAAGAGAGACGAGACGAGAGAGAGGAGAGAGAGAGAGAGAGAGAGAAGAGAAGAGAGGGAGAGAGAGAGAGAGAGGGAGAGAGGAGAGAGAGGAGAGAGAAGGAGAGAGTGAGAGAAGAGAGAGAGAGAGAGAGAGAGAGAGAGAGAGGAGAGAGAGACAAGTTGTTTGGGGGGAGAGGAAGGGGGAGAAGCTTATTTGCATCACCTGAATCAGCGTCTGTCTGAGCAGGAATTTAGAAGCCTTGTCAAGCTCCCAGCGTTGACTATTTGAAACAATAACTCCCTGCTTCTACTCCCCTCCCCCCACCACCCACCCCGTGTGTTGCTTAAGCTTGATCACGGCACCAACGCACCACCACCTCCCACCTCACCCTCCACCCTCCTCACATACCTACAAACACACCTTACCACTGTTTAATGTATTCGTCCCCTTTCCTCTACCTTCTTCCAACCTGTTCACTTTTCTACTTTCTCTTCATTCATACATCCGTCTTCCCACCTCCTTTTATTTTACCTTTTCATCCTACTGCTTTCACCATCCGCTTCTCTCTCTTCCTTCTGTCTTCCTCCTGCAAGATCACGTGGTGCACCGTAACATAAGAATACGATAGTAAAATAAATATAATCCATCACCACCACCGCCTTGTCATAACTGATCCTCGCACTTCTGCTGCACTTGTAAGGTAGTGGTGGGAATAATGCTGTATGTGTGTGTGTGTGTGTGTGTGTGTGTGTGTGTGTGTGTGTGTGTGTGTGTGTGTGTGTGTGTTGTGTGTGTGTGTGTGTGTGTGTGTGTGTGTGTGTGTGTGTGTGTGTGTGTGTGTGTGTGGGTGGGTGGTGGGTGTGGTGGATGGGTGGATGGGTAGGTGCATTAGTTTGTAAAAAATTTCATAATACATATGTGTTTCACAATTCCATAATTTCTAGTATCCTAACACACTACCTTACATGTTGAATATCAAGAAGTGTTGTGTGTGTTGTTGTGGTGTAGAGGTGAAGGTGTAGCCATGAAGCTCATTATTGACCCATGATCTTCTCTCCTGCAGAGTGGGCGCGGCCTGAGTCGCCTCAGCACGTCGTGTCCTTCGCTTCAACGTGGACGGGGAGGAGATCGACGACGACGACTCTCCCACATGTAAGTCCCCCATTGGCGGTGGTGTCGCCCTCCCTGAGGCCGAGCACTGCCGGCAGCAGCGGTCACCACCACGGCCTCGCCACCACCAGGCCAGGCGGGGCTCTGGTCGACTCTCCTCGCGTTCCGACGATGGGGAAACCACCAGCCCTAACACACCCAACACCCCAAACACCCCCATCACCTCCAGCTCCCTCGACGAGCACCACCTGTGTCC
>JAXIVD010011821.1:0-10562 GCA_036785275.1 Cancer borealis
ATATTGCTCACCACTGCGGTTCTTCCTTCTAATTCTTCTCCCTCCACCTCATCCTCTAGCCACGTGCCAAGGACTCCAGCGGATTACCTAGCCTCTGGTCAACTCAGCTTGTGCCAGATAGCAGCTTCATAACCTCATTTATTATGGCCCCTGATTGTGTCCCTCAGACTACTCCAGTCCTGACGTGCTTTATTGAATGTTATTTAGGTTATTTGGCATCAGAGAAGGTAAAGCAGGCCAGGGAGGGTCCAAGAGGGATGGTGAGAGTGTAGCACGTGTGTAGAGAGCTATGGAAAAGTATTGGAAGGGGAGGAAAAGCAAGGTGAAGTAAGGGGTGAGGAAATGGTAGGGAGATATCGATTGTGTTTGGGAGGGATAGAAAAACGTGTTGTGGAGACTGACTAACCGATTAACCGATAAATAAATAGACAAATAAGTAATCATATAGACAGACAAATAGGTAAATAGATAAACATACTGGCGAACAGACAGGTAGTAAACAAGAGTGAAGGCATGTAGGCAGGCGAACAGAGAAGTGGACATCGACAAAGGAACAATAAAAGAATCTATAAATTTTTACGGAAAGTCATTCTTGTTTTCACGAGAAAGAATTCGGTTGAGAGAAGAGAGAGAGAGAGAGAGAGAGAGAGAGAGAGAGAGAGAGAGAGAGAGAGAGAGAGAGAGAGAGAGAGAGAGAGAGAGAGAGAGAGAGAGAGAGAGAGAGAGAGAGAGAGAGAGAGAGAGAGAGCAAACTTTATTTAATACTTTCCTACTATTTTTCTTCCATAAAACTCACGCACTCTTTGTATACTCATCTAAGGACGAAAAAAGACGAAAGAAAATCCAGTCTCGAGGAATTAAGATATGCAACATTGATATTGTTTAAGAGCTTTAGTCTGGAAGGAAAACAAAAAATCAAGATATATTATTAATTAAATACGATCAAAGGGAAACAGTGTAGACAGGGGGAAGGTAAGTGACAGTAATTACCAACCAACTGAGGGCTTAAATGAATAGAGGTTGACAGGTACGAGGGAAATTGAGTTTGTAGGTGTGTGTTCTCGAGGTAAATGAGTGTACTTTTGCTTGTACTGCACTACGTTAAGGGTGCTGCAATAAGGGGATGGTGATTAGGAAGGTTCGTGAAAGGTAAATGAGTGCTCGACTGTGTACAGAGAGGAAAGGGAAATTCGGACAAGTGTGTGCGGCAGGTGTGTGGGAGAGGGACAGGTGTGTGTGTGTGTGTGTGTGTGTGTGTGTGTGTGTGTGTGTGTGTGTGTGTGTGTGTGTGTGTGTGTGTGTGTGTGTGTGTGTGTGTAGAATGCGATGAAAAGGAAAAAGGTTTAAATGAAAATGCTGCCTCCTGATGCTGACGTGGAAGGAAAGAAGTGAAGAAGAGGAGAGAGAGAAAGAGAGAGAGAGAGAGAGAGAGAGAGAGAGAGAGAGAGAGAGAGAGAGAGAGAGAGAGAGAGAGAGAGAGAGATGGGATGGAAGCATTATCCAAACACTCACAGCTGGTTTATGTTGAGTCAGGCTTGCGTCGCGTGGCCTCAGCTGCCCAGAAATAACCAACCAAACAAGATCAACTCTCGATAAACCAGTTAAGGTGTTGTTGGAGACGCTGGACCTGCTAGAAAGATGCTCTCTCTTGCACGTAACTTTCTCTCAAGCCTTTCTTTCCCCTTGCTTTTACTACTCTCCTTTTTTTTTCTTCTTCGTTTTCCTCCTGTAGGGAAAATATTTGCTTTTCCTACCATTGAATATTCATCTTGTTTGCGAAATCCGAGTAAATCCATTTGATGTGTTTGCACTTTCGGCTGTGGGATGGATTTGTTTACTCGTTTAAGTGACAGAGTGTCGATAGAGGTGATTATGGTGTATGTGTTAAGGGGGGGAAGGGGGGTTGTTAATAGGGGATGGCAGGTGGGGGTGACTATATAATGCTCAGGTGTGGGCTATTTCACCTTGACGTTAGTGGCGGCAGCATCACCATGGAGTAAGACTGAAGAGCTTATGAGAGCAGCGAAGGAGGGGATAAGGCGAGGAGAGGAGGACAGAAAGGAAGGACGGTGACGCTACTCCCCTTCAACCCATCTCAATTAACCTGGCACTTACCTCCCTTCACCTCTTCCCTCTCCAACCTGTACCCTGTCCCTCACTTGCCTTTACTTTTACCCTCTCTTCCGTACACTTTTTCTGTTCTACCTCCTCCCCTTCCTTCCCCTGGCGCATGATTCCCCCTCACCTCTCCTCCCCACTCAATGGTATTCCACCGCGACCCGTCAGTCTCGCCCGTCAGAGTAAGGGGTGTAATTTGCTGAAATTTCGTAATGACCGCTGGGAATGGGAATGCCAGTAATGGTGGTGACTAGCAGGTAATGGTGGTGGGGGCGTTTCGTGATTTCAGCCTCAGGTCATGGAGGTGGTAATGGTGGACGTGAAAAAGGAGTGGATTAAGAAGGGATTACCTGAGAGCAAGGGTAACGTTACTGGATGACTAACAAGAGGTACATAAAGAACAAGAGCCACCTTACCCTACCTGTGTACCTGCAGCGGGATGGTCGGCTTGAAGGAGCGTCAAGCACCTTATGTGTTTAAAGGGAAAACCGAACATAGAGTTTTGATAGCAGTAAGGACACGTGCTCGGCTCCGTCTGGGTTTTAATATATTCTGTTTTGTCTGAATATTGGATTTTCTTGGTCGTAAAGGGACTTGGGGACCGAGAGTTAAAATATGAAGAAGTGTTTAGTTAGCTCGCGAGGAAAGGTGTGTAGGATTAAATATGTTTTACGAGTATTTATTGTTTCAGGTTAATATTTGGCGCCGCACTGGTCTGTTTAAGTAATGGTGCTTTGGTGCTTTTGGGTCAGACATTGAATTATATTTTATGCCTGTTTCGTGTGTTCGCTCCTCGTTTTTATTCTTTCCATTCCTTTCGTTACATAGTATTGAAATTGAAATAGCTCACCATTCCTTTTAATGTAGAAGACTTAAATTTTCTTATTACATGGTGTGTTTAGACTCTCTCCAAGAAAAAAAAAAAATACACCTTTCTTTTTATGTACAAATAAGTTTCGAGACACAAGAATGAGTGTGCTTTTTTATTTTTTCAGTTTTCGTCGGTTCTTTGTGAGTGTAGCGAGCCGTGGCCGTGAAGAAGGTGAAGAGAGCCTGGAGGTGAGTTGCTCTGAGTTATAATTGTTTGTAGAATTACGTGATACAAGTTCCTAGTAACCAACAAATTATCTCTTCGACTTTTACCCTTGTTACCTGTGTGTCTGTGTGTGTGATGGCTTACAGGTAACGACCGTAAATTGGTGCCGTCTTCCTTTCTTCCTAATTAATCGGATTATTCTATATTTCCTATTTTTTCTTTCCTCGCTTCTTTGACCTCGTGAACCGTAAGGCGATATTGAACCCGTGTAGCAGCTGTGTCGAGGATGGCAGATGTTGGGTTTATGGTGGTACCTGCAGGCAGAAGGTCCGTGCTGCCCCCCACCGCATCCCTTCAACCCCGGAATGAAAGTAGCAAGTGGAAGGAAACAAGTCGGTGATATTTAATCGATCGGCGGATGCGGGAATCGAAACTAAGTGTATGATCGAGAGATTGTACCACTCCGCCACGTCCTTCCTTATATTTATTACTCTTATTTCTCTTTGCCTTTTACGTTAATGTCTTCCGCTGATAAGAGAGAGGAAAAAATCAGATATTGGGATAAATATGAATTCGTTAAGTCAACTCACGGAACGAAACGAGAGACTGAAGCGAGATGGTTCAAAGAGAGGCCTGGAGGTACCCCACTTGTCACACAGCTCAGGCCATCATGACGTGGGTGTCCTCAGTATTGGACTGCGCGAGAAATACTGGTCGACTATCTATCAGTGGCGGAAGCGGCAAGAACATCGGTGGTGACTGGTATTGATAGTGATTGTGAGGAGTCAGGTGGTGGTGGTGGTGGTTGTGGTGATGGTGGTGGTGGTGGTGACTGTTAGGACTGCAGCTCTAGTGGTGGTGGTGATGATGATGACAGAGGCAGTGTGCAGTGGTGGCTGTGGCTGTGTTGGTGGTGATGATGGCGACCCGGGATGCGGTGTGGTGATGCATGAGGGCAATATTTCCACTTACACCACCATAAATCTTAGCGTGGATATTTACGGCCCATAAATATTCTTGGCCAGGTAATGATACTGTCGGAAGTAAGGCGATAAATAGTCTCTCCTCAAACTTCAAGCGTCACTCCTCCCAAGTAGCCTTCATCTGGCACTGGCCTTTTCTCGCTATCCCAAGAAACACCTTCGAATCTCACCTCTGAATGTAGGAAGCTTTTATTTGTACAGTTATTTTCTTTACTCTAGGGATGGAACGTAATGCAGGACACCTTCAGGCACTCCATCATCTCCACCCTCGTGATATAGTGCGTCGGGCTCTCCAGGCGAGGCTCTTAACGCGTGTTGGGGATGTTGAGGTCTGTGAACTGAGAAACTGTCAGCAAGAAGATAGAGACTCGAAAATTGAGAGACTGGTCTTGCGTCCAAATTTTGTTCACAACACTATTTCTTTCAATTTTCCACTGCGCACTGGGCCCCTCCATCACCCTGCCCTCCTACCATCTCACTGCACGAGACTGGAGAGATTTCCGGGGTTCACCAGCCCATTTGTTAAGGCACTAGCGAGGGAGAGGACCTCGCCTTCGATTTCTTAGGGGTAAAGTGCGTCCGCCAGCCCGCGCTCCTGCTTATTTAAACGATATTGGACACCTTGGTGTTACCTTTCGCTCGTGCGCTGCTCCGTCGCTTGGTGATAAAGGAAGAACAAGTTAGTGCCAGGAATTGTAGGTGTGGAAGATGCGTTTAGCAGGTTGTGAGTCACTTGGGTTGTTAATCCTCACCGTGTGACCCTCGTGCACTGAGGGTGAAATAGAATAACCTCTGCAATTACAATTTACTGAGGTATTTTAGGGGGGACCAAAGTCGTGTTGTAGTGTCTGAGGGAGGTTCAGACGGCAGCCAGGAAGGAGTCAGGGTTCTGCTGAAGGTGTCGTGGCCCTGGGCGGCAAGTTTCGTGTCTCCATTGCGCGGGTGTCGTGTTGGCTAAACATTGTGGCTTTTTTTGTATACTCTATATTTTTTACATAATGCTCGCTCATTTTCGGAGATCAGGAGGTAATTTCCGTGTGCCTGGTATTAGCGTGTTATTATGCTGCATTATGAGGGAGTTTGGGCAATATTCTCCGACATTACTTGCTATGACCCTCAAAGATAGTCATGAGGGATGGGGTTGGTAGGTTCCCGTATGTATCAGCCACGCCTTACTCTTTTGTTCCGCTCGTATTCTTCCCTTTACTCTTTCTATAGACTTCATTTACTCTCTTCTCTTGCTTGTTCATTCTTTTTTTTGGTTCAAGGTGGAAGTCAAATGATGGAACGCAGCACCACATGCACGATAACCTCTGTGGAAGGTGTTCATTTTTTTTTGTGTGTATAATTACCATGACTAAAAATGTGTCAAGGGAAAATTTAATCTCCTTTAACTAACAGGCGATGATGCGACAGATGGGTTCTCCTACAAGCATCACCCACAAGTGTACCAATCAACGTGAGGCAATTAGAAGGCAATTACGTATGTGTAGGTCATTAATGTAAATCCTCAGAACTTTTATAACCAGAATGATGATTGCCATAGGTGGTGATGCTGAAGGTGTTGATGAAGGTGAAAGAAACAGATCTGATTATCTTTTACTATCGTCATGAGCTTCTATCCTGTGATGTCTTTGCGTAAATTCCTGCTTTCATAGTCTACTGAAGGCTTCGAAGTAGGTGTCTTATTATCATGCAAGGACGTCACTCATACTCTGTTGTGTACGTTTAGCATTCACGCGGCGGCCACATGATAAAACCTCAACATACTTTCGTGTATCCTCGTTGTGCGTTCGTGAGGCAAAAGTCGGTGGTGAGGATAAGACTAAGATTGACTGGATTCCTGTCCCAAATGTGCTGCATGCAACCCACACCGACACTCTGGGATGATTCACATTGGTTTAATGAACGCTGTGTTCTTTTCCATTCCCGGCGCTTCCTGTTCTTCATGCAAATTGTGTGTTCATGACGGTGATGTAATAGTGTAAAGTGTTCTTGCCAGCATCCAGACCCTCTCCCGGCTCTGATTCAAGGGCGTAGTGGCTCTCTCATGCATGCTTTCAGGGAAGACAAAGCACCTCATTTGTAAGACGCACATCGAAGCAAATAGCCAAAAGTGAGAAGAGCATCGCGTGAGAAGAAACCACTAACACAGCAGAAGCATTAGCTCAGGAGTAAAAGACAGACATTGGGATGGAAGAATTACGAAGAAAATGTAGTGTAGTGCAATGGTAACCCAAGTCTGTTTTGTCTCTTAATTAAAAGGAACTGCTCCGACTCAGGCATATAATGGCGATCTGATTGTTATTCTTTAGAGCTTGTGTGTGTGTTTAGGAGTGTGTGTGTGTGTGTGTGTGTGTGTGTGTGTGTGTGTGTGTGTGTGTGTGTGTGTGTGTGTGTGTGTGTGTGTGTATGTGTGTGTGTGTGTGTGTGTGTGTGTGTGTGTGTGTGTGTGTGTGTGAGTGTGTGTGTGCGTGTGTGTGTGTGTGGTGTGTGTGTGTGTGTGTGTGTGTGTGTGTGTGTGTGTGGTGTGCGTGTGTGTGTGTGTGTGTGTGTGTGTGTGTGTGGTGGGGTTGGTGGTAGGTATATGCTTGAGGTTTTAAATGTATGTTAACAAATTTGAAGCACTTTAAGCAAAACTATATTCCCTCAAAATGTAAAACGTACTTGCACAATATATTGATGCAAAGTCAACCTACATCTCATAAACAAGTAAAGAAAAGAATGGAAATAAAGAAAACGAGAGAGAGAGGAAGGAAAAAAACCCATTCCGCGAGCCTCATCAGATGGCATGGACTCAGTTTCCGCAGCGTTAAGAGTCAGTGCAGCTGAAGAAATAAGACTAAGAGGCGGAAAACAGAGGATTAAATATCGGAGAGAGAAAAGAGAGGATTACTGTGTCCCGTCCTTGTAATTGAAGGACTTGGATCCTTAAATGTCGACCTTGGTGTGGCTGCGGTAGAAGAGGAGGAGGAGGAGGAGGAGGAGGAGGAGGAGGAGGAGGAGGAGGAGGAGGAGGAGGAGGAGGAGGAGGAGGAGGAGGAATACAAAGGAGTACAAAGGATTTAAAAGCAAGAACAGACAGCAACAGTCCTACTGGATCTAACGAGGCTGTTCGTGTAGCTACACTACTAATATACTATCTACTTCAAAGAAACAAAAGGACAGTAGAGTGGAAGGCTATCCCAAGTAGACAGGAAAGTAAAAATCATCCCAAGGATGATTTTTACTAAAAAATTCTTGAGGGTTTACTTTGGAAGTTTCGTGAAAACTTTGAGACCTCTGAATCTCACGACAATTGGTACATAAACGTTCTAAGGAAAGCTGGTCACGAACCTGGATTCAGTTTTCTGATAACTATAATATCAATCACCATTTTACCCACGCCGAAGAGTCTAAGGGTGGGAAAGGTTAGGTTAGGTTTAGGTTTTATTAATGAGGACGAGGACGAGGAGGAGTACAAAGGAATACAAAGGAAGAACATACAACAGCAGTCCTACTGGACCTAACGAGCCTGTCCGTGTAGCTACCCTACTACTAAATAACTACTTCATAGAGACAAAAGAACAGCAAAGTGGAAGGCTCCTCCCCACCCATCCCTCCCTACAGCCGAAGTTGGTCTGAAGAGGAAGTAATACCATGTAATATGGAAAAACTATCATGGAATTTGTATAGGAAAGTGAGAAAACAGGAGTAATTTACGCTATTAATTAGAAAAATAATAATAATGAATACGCAGGAATAAAATACTCTATTTAGATAACGGATGCAAAGTGCTAATCGAATAACAACGGTAACAACGGTAAAAACGGCAGAGTAATCATTTAGTACTTCGGTCATTTCTGATTCTGTATTTGATACCTTACCGTTTGCTAAGTGGAGTGGGCCAATATTTGTTGTGATAGCTTTTTTATTACGTACGGAAGAGGAGGAGGAGGAGGAGGAGGAGGAGGAGGAGGAGGAGGAGGAGGAGGAGGAGGAGGAGGAGGAGGAGGAGGATGACGACGACGACGACGACGACGACGACGACGACGAGGGGGTAATGAAAGCGAGATAGAAAGAGATAATATTTGAAGGAAGAGAGAACTGGAAGTGCTCGGAGGGAGGAAAAACAGCTGGACAATATGGGAAGGAAAAAAAGAGAGGAACATACGCAAGAAGTGTTTGATGGAGGCGACGTGAAAAGTAATAGAAAGGAAAGAAATTACTATAGTTAGTCAGTTCCGCGTCAGGACATTACTTCTAAGGAGAAACGAGACGAACTTCTACTTGTCTTGTATCGTAAAAGTTCCAATTACGTGACGAAAAAGAATGGTGGTTAATTTTCCTAAAGTGATGATGTAAAAACCTTTCGACGCCATCAGATACAGTTAACTTTTCAGAATGACTTTAATTCCTGAAAATCAATGACACAAACTTGCATAGGGAATATCTGTCTCACTTTCTATTCATCTATTTATCTATCTATCTATCTATCTATCTATTTATCTATCTATCTATATCTAATTATCTTACTTTCTTTGTCTCTTCTGCTACTCTTAAGTTAAATATTCCTATCATAACATGAATTTTAAACGTAATTTTCAGAGGGAGTCATAATGTTTTCAGGAAGACTGAAAAGTGTTTTGAGCCTGAAATATAAAAAAGTATTACAAAGGTGTGCTAAGAGTGACTTTTTCACTATATCTTTGTAATGAGGAAATAAAAAATAGAGTTGTGTCGTGAAAACAATAAGGTTGATAACATTTTTAAGACATTACAGATGAAAATATACGACTCTGGTAAAAAGAAAGTCAATTAATTTGCTACTGAGAAAGACGCCACGGATGCATGTCAAGGAGGGAATAAAAAACTTGATGTCAAAAGTTGGAAGAAGAAATAAGCTGCAGGGAATGTCACCGGTAATTGAGAAAGATGAAAGGTCGGTCATCAGCGGCAGTGAAAAGCAGTACAAAAAGTGAATGTAACGTTAGGTAAGCTACATAACTACTAATTAGTCCTTTTGTTTGCACACCTCTCGTAGAAGTTACCTTAGGGAGGGCGCCGTCTTGGGTACATGTTTTTTCTCTGTTATATATCACGCTCACCGGAATACTTTGTGAGGCCAAGGAAGGTACGATTTTCCTTTCCTCGTAGTATATGTCTTACATTTACTGTTGAAGAATATGTGGCAAGAATTGGAATAACTTAAGGCTCCAATATTTACTGCCTGATTACTTCGCCCTGCCGCCTCTGCTCGCACCGCCCGCTTGGATGCCGCCCTTGCCGTAATCTGCCGTAATGCCGCTCGTAATTGCCGCCATGAGCCGTCCTAATGTGGCTGCGTAGTGTCTTCTTGCCTCTCGCCACAACAGGGTCGGAGGGGCGATGTTCCTTTCTCTTGGAAGAGTGTGTGGCGGCCGAATGCTGGATGGTCGCTGCAGTACTCCTTGACTGGCAACACAACGGGAACTAGAAAAAAAATCCATAGCTTCAAGAAATTCATTTTGTTGGGAAGGAAAAAAGTAAATGAATCTACGATGGAAAATAATGTCAATATAAGCAGATCTCAGAATAAAACTATGTTGAAGGACGATAGTGTAGTAAATAAAACATGAGTGTAAGTCTCCGTAGAGTTTATGCCAGTGAGCAGACGAAACGAGAAAAGCCGTTCTGCGTTTAAAAGACGAGGGCGTCCTTGTCCCATTTCCACAATGAAACACGCGAGGAGAAGCTGATAACCCTAATTAAAAGAATGAAGAAGGGACTGGCCGGAGTGTGTGGTGGAGAGCAGTACATACTAGTAAGACTCACAGGACTTTTGTGCCAGATGCTGTAGGGAAGGTAATGTACAGTACTTTATCTCGTTCTCCACCACACCCCGGGCCATGCCTCTCTACGTTGATAAAAAGGCTGTGTGTAGGGTCGGGCGTGGAGTCGGGGAGGTGGTCGTGGGTGTGGGGTGTGGCGTGTGGCGTTCTGGTGGTCGGTATGTTGTCGCGGGAGTGAGTAAGATGGTGGCGGGTGAGGGAAGGCAAGTATGTCCAGCCTGGTCTATAACTTTTCGTGGCGGGTGTTTTTAGCACTTTGTTGTTGTCTGAGATCCGATTTGTAGTGTTTGGTTCGAATTGCTGAGAGAGAGAGAGAGAGAGAGAGAGAGAGAGAGAGAGAGAGAGAGAGAGAGAGAGAGAGAGAGAGAGAGAGAGAGAGAGAGAGAGAGAGAGAGAGAGAGAGAAAGAAAGAAAATGTAAGAAATTCCCACAAAGTTACACAAATATAAAAACAAAACAAATGTTAAATGTTCCATGAGACTTATTCGTCCTTTTTTTTCATTCGCTGTGAGTTAAGTTTATGTAATTATTCGAGAATGTACACAAACTCTCACGAAACCACAAACACAGAAAACGTGATGTCCCTCACGAAACCACAAACACAGAAAACGTGAT
>JAXIVD010011822.1:5000-10562 GCA_036785275.1 Cancer borealis
CGAATTTGGAGGTCTTCATTAATCACTCCGTTTCCATATCACAACATTTCGAAATAACAAAAAGAATGAACGCTTAGAGAGATAGACTTCATATTATTGTTAATGGCATAAGTGTCAATATGTGCGGATATTTCACTACACTGGTGTTTTCTTTGTGTTATACAAAATTTGTCTTGACTTCAGAGGGTGGGCGGGTGAAGGTGTGAATCGTTTCTTTGTCAGATTGCTCTAGGACCCGTGACACCATCATTTATCGGCAGAGCAAGTTATTGACAGGAGCTCCAGCGACCGTTCCAGGGTTGACGCTCGGGAGGGCAGATGACGGGTGGCAGGAGTGGGCACAGGGGCGGGACAAGAGGCTGATAAATGAACAAGGAAGTGAAAGGGAGCACGATGAGAGTACACGTAGGAAACCGTTGCAATAAAGGAAGAATGGAATGTTGATTTTAGTATTATAAATATTACACAGACCAAGGAAACAGCTCTTCTCATCACTATAATATACATTACTGTGGTCGTGATTGAGATGATGATGATGATGAGTGATGATGATGATGATGAGATGATGAGATAATGATGATGATTGGAACTCCATTGACTTCATCATCATCATTATCATCATCATCATCATCATCATCATCATCATCATCATCATCATCATCATCATCATCACGACCACTAAATGTTTATTTAGTGTAGAGCAGAGCTGGTTTTGCCATTGGTCTGTGTAATATTTATAATACTAAAATCAACATTCCATTCGTAAATCCTGTGGAAAATATTGCAATGTACAATCTCCTTCGCGTGCTTGTTCATGCTAACATTTTCAATATGCTAAACAACAACACAATACTATAAAACTGACATAACAAGGGTACCTTCCTCTCTAATATGTCTCAAATTTGCTTTCTTTCCTCCTTTCTCTTCCTTCCTGCAGTAACCAACACCATTCCATGCCCAAGGGAGTGCGCCAGCGAGGCCTTGCTTGATGACACACTAGTTCTCGTTAGTCAGATAAACCCAATACCGTCAAGCTTGGCGACGAGGTTGTTGCGCACTGCTTTACTCTGTACCATCCTACCCCGAGACAAGCAAGTGCTATTAATTGGATCACCATCCCACTTTCGCTGTTTTAACGACTCAAGTTCTTTTAATGCCACTTAATATATAATTATTGAGACGGACATGAGGTACTTGGTGTTGTCTGGTTATTGTGACTAATGCATCTTTGTTCAGGGATTTACCCATTTAATCGTTACGCCAATCACACGAAATGTTTGCCACAACAAAGACATTAACGGATGGCAGACATTCTATGTTTTCTTATTTTTCTTTCCCTTTATAATTTTCCTTCGGTTATGGTCATTACGTTGGTGATGTGATGATCTCTCCTTTGCTCTCCTCTCCTGTGTCTCTTTCTACGCAAAGAAAATCAACTGCAAGTCTCTATTTCAAAGCGTTTTCCATTCATTGCTTGAAAACCCTTCCTTCTCCTTCCATGCACCCTCATATTTTCTGTCTACCCACGTGATGTTTCTTCTTGTCTTTTTTATACAAGTCTTGCCCAATTTAGTCTTCTGTCAGTCAGGATATGTTAATAGTTGTCACTCTTGTTCTCCTTTGCATTGATCCACTCCTAATCCTAGAATTTCCATCCACTCACTCTCCTTTCTTAGATTTGTAATCTTTCTTTTAACTTCTTGTATTGATATCTAAATTTTGGCTTCTCTAATAGGGTTTGCACATTCTTCCTATCAATTCCACCGGTATCCTCCTTTAACACACTAACTTGCTGCATCTTCTGCTTACTGCTTATATTTTACGAGTCCTGTGACTGATTTATTTTTGTATGCTCCAATCTCCCGATGTAACTATTACTAGATATAAAATTAATTACTTTTGAAATTTTCTGCCTACAACTTTTTTTCTCTACTGTTTGCAAGTTGAATATCTTTGATGTTTACAGACTCGCTCTTAGATTTTGTCTTTGTAAGCCTTGATCTCAAGCAAACACGACGAATGTAATCGTGTTTATTTTTTTGTTAAGTTGGCACTTTACATTTAGCATATACGGCAGAAAATCTGAGGCTATGTGTTTCCTGTGTTGGTGTCGCGGCGGCGCTGAAGAAGGCATGAGTGAGTGAGGGGTGGCAATGCGCTTCCCCGCCGGCGACACAAAGCTGCCTTTATTAAACTCGCTGGGTTCTCATACACGGACGAGGATTCTGCAATATAGCGTCGTAGATAGTGTGTAGGGACTTTTCCTTATAAATTAAGTCATACTGGCTGGAGAAGTAGCGCCGCTATTGCTCTTTCAAAGGGGTATATACGTTCAAGGTACCAATATTGGAGAAAAGTATAAACAAATTAAATGTTCATGTTCTCACAAGTGTGGCCAACCACACCGCAAGACTGAGGTTTGCTTCAGCAGAAGCGAGAGTAACCACAATATACCTGATGTTCTCCTTGAACACAGGGAATCGTGTTATGGTGTAGAAGAAAATTTCCCGGAGGGGCTAGCTTCTGCACCACTGCTACGACATGGGTTCGCCAGACAGTGAGGGAAGAGTTTTCGGTGGGCTCCACCTGCCGCTACGTTACGGCTCGTACCGATGGAACACAATTTTCAGTTTTATCCACAAAACTTTGGAATTTTCTGTCAAAGACGAATGGCATTTGGGTGAATTTCTTCAGTCCGGGTTTTTCTGCAAACTCGTTCGCCTGTGAAAGGAGGTTGTCGATCTTTTGTTTCTTTATCTCGATGCAGGTTATGTGAAATTATGTGGTTTAATTTTCAGTCACAATTGTTAAAACAGTGCAATCAAAGCATTTACCGTTTGCATTAATTTCCTATTGTTACCCTTAATATCTTAGTTTTCCACATCCAAATACATCCTTACTCTCTTATTTCGCTTAGTGTGTTTTCTTCAGCTTTTAAATCAGCCTTTTCCATATCTCCCCCACCCTTTGTAAACAACTGGTTAATTATTCCGCCCTACTTCTTGGATAACCAAATCATATCCCAAGTGTCTCTATCCCACTCCTCTATTTCTTCATCCTGAAAAATTATCTCTTCCCATTATCAGTACCCTTCCCTCTCTAGCATATCTTCTTTTCACTCTTTCCCTGTCATTACTTGGTCTAAAGTAACTCCTCCACTATGAGACAAAGCTGCGGCATCAAAGTAATAAAGCTGCAACATAAAGATCATTTAATTCTATGCAATTCCTAGGTGAAGAACTCTTGCTATGCCACATTGTAATGAGGACTTTTCGCCAGACTGACTTTCTATGTGTGGGTGATAGAGTCACTTTAGAACGTGCATAAACTAACTAGTGGAATAATGATGACGTGGTGGTACTGAAGCAGATAAGTGAAGCCTCGAACGGGTATAACAGGTGAAGTAGGAAAGGGGAGGGAGGAGGAGGACCGAACGTATCACGCGTAATCACTGGCGTGGTGGTTCTCCCTTACAAACATGCTTGATGCGAGACAAGAGGCGCGTTTGATACAAATGCGAGATGAGAGGCGTACTAGATCTTGACAAGAGACATGTTGGACGCAATACAAAACGAGTGCTTGACGCAATACAAAAGATATACTTGACACGTGACAAGAGGCATGCTTGACGCGAGACATGAGGCGTTTTTGACGCAAGACAAGAGGCATGCTTGACCGTGAGACAAAAGGCATGCTTGACTGAAGACGAGGGGAGTGATTTACGCAACACAAGAGGCGTGCCTGATATGTGGCAAAATGGGTACATGGGTGCTGCCAGATCCACCATTGACTATTGCGTCTGCCAGAACGTTGGGTTCTATATGAACTTCTCGCAAGGAAAGTATATCTCCTTGGCCGTCGTTACGTCGCCGCGTGACGTTATACATTTCCGTGAGTAATGGCACCTCGCTATGAATTTCGTAAGACCATTATTCTAGGTGACGTAAAGTAGAAAATTTTCCAACTTCCAAGGTCATTAATCGTCCACCAGCAGTTAAGGCGTTGAGCGGCCTGGACTGTATGGCGGGAAAGTGCTTTTTGGCATGATGTTGCTCGCTAAAGAACTTTACAACATACACATTATTTTTCTTATGAATCTATATACATAGGGTACAAAAATCGTTATCACTCCGGATATATGCAAGGGTTATTATGCTCACATCTACATCTTAGAAACCTACACTATCTATACATCTGAAGTAGTTCTTAGCAAATATTTTCGCTTTTCCCTCTACTCACAGCCCTTGATCTGATTTTCCTCGTGCAAGTGAATAAATGCTGCTGACTATATGCTGACTAACAAGTTAGAGAGTTCAAAGTTAGTATGGCCGGTAACCTATACAAGATGATATAAAGTCTTTAGAGTGCATCAATAGAAGTTGTGTGTGAACTGATCCTCGATGCAGCACCCTTAGGGTTGCTGGATTTGGGAGGGGGAGGGGAGGGGGGAGGGCGAGTTCCCATGAAAAACATATTTGTTGTTCTGCAGGTAAGGCCGCCAAATTGGCTGGCAGCACTTCAACCTAATATTTACATATAATCATGAACGTGGAGTGGAGGTACGATAATTAGGAAGATAGAGAAGAGCCAAATGTGACTTTTTATTGCATATTATTTTGCTTGTAGATCCCCCAGAGTTGTAGGTTTACAGGGACTTTGAAAAATATACTTGTTTATTTACTTACTCATTAATTTTTCGATTAAAAAAATCATTTAAGTTTACTGAATATATGCAAGGAAACTTGATATTAACAACTCCAGTTTCCCATGTCTATATCATGTATTGAATTCCATTGCATACTGATTTCCAGCTGCATGTCCAAAATATTTATCAAAATAATTTTTCCTCGTCTTATGATGCATCATAAAACGTATTCCGTTATTTTTCCACTATTTTCTAGCAGCATCTCAGCTTTCCTTCTCTGATAGTATCCTCCAGATTCCTCCTCCCTCTTTCGCTGACAGACTCTTCTTCCTCCTCCTCCTCGTCCTTCTTTATCTTCTTTCAGTTTCTTCCTCTTTCTCACGTCATTACCTCTTCCTCCACCCCACCTTTTTGCATCCACATCTACCTTTCTCTGTCCTCATTGTCATCTCTCTTCACTTCTCCCATTTAGTTGTTCCCTGTATAATTTTTGATTTAATAACTACACAATGATTAAAATAAAATAAAAATGTCCTCGATATAATACACACACACACACACACACACACACACACACACACACACACACACACACACACACACACACACACACACACACACACACACACACACACACACACACACACACACACACACACACACACACACACACATAGACACACACACATAGACAACACACACATAGACACACACACATAGACACACACACACACACACACACACACATAGACACACACACACACACACCACACACACACACACAACACACACACACACCACACACACACACACAACACACACACACACACACACACACACACACACACAGACACACACACACACACACACACACACACTTTCCTCATCGCCACGTCCTCTACCATCCTCCATCATAT
>JAXIVD010011823.1:5000-10561 GCA_036785275.1 Cancer borealis
CCATCTCCTCTCCCTTTCTCCCCTCCCCATCTCCCCTTGTGGCCTTACAGCGTCCTTTCCCTTTGTTAATGACGTCACCACCGCCGCTGCCGTGCTGTCACCATGACGACCAAACCGTCAACACATGCGACAGACACCTCAAGACGCTACCTGGTGATTGTGGGAAGGAAGATGGGCGGGAGGAAGGAATGGGGACACCTGGATGGGGATGCGCGTGAGGTTGTTGGGAAGAAGGGGAGATGAGAGTACGTGTGTGTGGGGGGGGAAGCGTAAATGAGGTTCCTACGTAAGGTCGGGGTGGTGTGGGGGGAGGGCAAAGGAGGAGAGTGATAAGTAAGTGTATGGGGTGTTATGGGGGTGTTATGGGGATGTTATTGTACGGGGTGAGGCTTTGATGGGTCTCTGATTTGAAATGGGGATAACGGTAAGACGAATGTATGGTGAGGTTGTTAATAGAGGGAGAGGAGAGTCTCATGGGGGAGGGAGGGGACGTGGGGAGGAAAGAGGAAAATGGAGGAAAAGAAGAGTTTATTCAAGTAGCAGATGAAGGGGAGGTAAAAGGGGGGGAGGGGTGAAGGTGGTTGTTTTATTTGTTTTTATTTATTTATTTTTTTTAATTGGTGGAGTGTGTTAAGGGGTGAGGGTGGGTTGGGGAGAGTCACGTGTTGGGGACTCGTGGGAGGAAGGGGAGCACCACCACTGTGAGATGTGTTGTGTGTGTGTGTGTGTGTGTGTGTGTGTGTGTGTGTGGTGTGTGTGTGTGTCTGCAGCTGTTGTGTCGCTACTCATGCAAACATAGTCGATGTATTGTTTTAAAATGTAGATTGGCTTTGTGATGTCAGATTGCATTTATTGATTATGGTCAATGCGAGGCAAGAATAGGAGATGGAGGGAGAAGAGGGAGGAGGAGGAGGAGGAGGAGGAGGAGGAGGAGAAGAAGAAGAAGAAGAAAGAGGGAGGAGAAGGAGGAGGAGAATGTCACGGTGCCTAGGAATAAGAATGTATGCATATGCGTGTGTGTGTGTGTGTGTGTGTGTGTGTGTGTGTGTGTGTGTGTGTGTATGTGTGTGTGTATGTGTGTGTGTGTGTGTGTGTGTGTGTGTGTGTGTGTGTGTGTGTGTGTGTGTGTGTGTGTGTGTGTAAGACACAGTGGTAGGGATGGAAGGGGTAAAAGACAGGAATAAGGAGTAGGAGAAAGGGGTGTGGCAGGAATTTTTGAGGGGAAAAGGGAGAGGGTGAGGGGAGGAAGGCGTGTATTTTTCAGTGGCGAATGAAATTGTAAACCACACAATCGATAATATTATTGAATTAATGTTATTGAATTAAGGGGAATGAATGATGGATGACAGCGTAATAAGGGGGAGAAGATGGGGTGAGGGTGTGTATGGGGAGGAGGAGGAGGAAGAGGAGCTGCACTGCTAAAAAAAAAGGTTAAGATCTACCTGAGAGAGAGAGAGAGAGAGAGAGAGAGAGAGAGAGAGAGAGAGAGAGAGAGAGAGAGAGAGAGACTGCCACTTTTAACTCCTTTTCGTGTTCCCTTTGCAGGATATTATTTTCCCTCCCACTTCCTCTTTCCTCACTTTTCTTCCTTTTTCCCCTCATTTTTTTCCCTCTTTTGAATTCTCTATTTTCTTCCCCAGACTATACTTCCCTGTCTCTTCCCCTTTTGTACTTCCTCTCTTCTTGTTCTTCTTCTTCCTCCTCCTCCTCCTCCTCCTCCTCCTCCTCCTCCTCCTCCCTCCTCCTCCTCCTGGGCGTAACTGCGGAGGATGTCAATTTCAGTGCGTAATACGATGCTTTTTTTTTTTTTTTTTTTTTTTGCAAGGGGAAGGAAAGGAAGAGGAAATCACACCGATGGAAACCTTTCCCTTCCCTTCCCTTCCCTTCCCCTTTCATCTACCTCTTTCCTTCCTCTGCTGCCTTTCCCCTCACCTTGAAGCACCCTCCTCCTCCTCCTCCTCCTCCTCCTCCTCCTCCTCCTCCTCCTCCTCCTCCTCCTCCTCCTCCTCCTCCTTCCTTCCTTCCTCCCTATTCTGTCTCCGTCTTTTCCTTTGGAGTGACAAAGAATGAGAGAAGGAAGACAAATGGAATGAGAATAGGGGAAAGAGAGAGAGAGAGAGAGAGAGAGAGAGAGAGAGAGAGAAGAGAGAGAGAGAGAGAGAGAGAGAGAGAGAGAGAGAGAGAGAATTAAGGTATACAAATAGAAAGAGAGAAAGGAAAGCAAGGGAAGAGGAGGGGATGCGTTAAAAAAAAAATTGGGGAGTGGAGTTGGGGAGTGTGGTTAGGGGGGGGGGAGGGGGGTGAAGGGGAACCGGGAGACTAGCTTCCTGAACCAATCTCGGGTAATCTCCAGCTAAATGGAGGAGGGGAAGGGCTGAAGAACCGGGAGGAGGAGGAGGAGGAGGAGGAGGAGGAGGAGGAGGAGGAGGAGGAGGAGGAGGAGGAGGAGGAGGGATTGGGCAGGAAGATAGCTAGGCAAATAGATGGAAAGTGAGGAGGGAAATAAATAAAGAACGAAATAGAAGAGAAAACTTATAGGAGAGAGAGAGAGAGAGAGAGAGAGAGAGAGAGAGAGAGAGAAAGAGAGAGAGAGAGAGAGAGAGAGAGAGAGAGAGAGAGAGAGAGAGAGAGAGAGAGAGAGAGAGAGAGAGAGAGAGAGAGAGAGTGTGTGAGTTCGTCAATAATTACAAGGGAAAGAAAACGATGACATTGAAACTATATATATATTACGTAAGAAAAAAAAAAAGAGAGAAAGTGAGAAGGGAGAAATAATTTAAAAAAGGTAAATATTAAATCAGTAAAAAAAAAAAAAAAGGAGGATTAAGTAATGCATAAAAAGATTTGTTAAGAGTTTAAAAAAAATACATATATATAGAAAACGGAAGGAAGGTGTTGAGGGTGGGGAGGGGAGGGGGGGGGGGGGGGGGAGGGGGAGGGGGAGGGGATGCTGAAGTAGATATGGAAAACCAGCTCAAATAAAATGGTAGAACTATGCTAAAGGAAGAATTGAAAGGGGAGAAGATTGCCAAAAGGGTAATAAAGAGAGCGAGAGAGAGAGAGAGAGAGAGAGAGAGAGAGAGAGAGAGAGAGAGAGAGAGAGAGAGAGAGAGAGAGAGAGAGAGAGAGAGAGTGGGGAGAAAATTTATGTGAGGCAAGAGAGTTCAAATGACCGAAGTTGAGATGGCGTCTGTGTGCCCTGATCTTTGTCCCCTTGCACCTCACAACCCCCAAAACGCCCCCCCCCCCAAACCCGGTCCCCCCCCCCCCCCCCCCCCAAACACCCTACCTCTCCCCTCGCCCATTTACCTCCCTCAGCAGAACACAGAACACAGCACGGGACACAGAACACAGGATAAATAGGAAAGAGCAACACAAGAATACAACACACAACAGTTTCCAAGAGCACATCGCGAAAGAGAACACGGAAATGACACTTCAATGCGGTGATACGTACGGAGTGTAGGACAAACACACACACACACACACACACACACACACACACACACACACACACACACACACACACACACACACACACACACACACACACACTGACTATCAGCTGCTGTTCATCATTCCATCAGCAGGTATAACAGCGCCATATCACACAGTAGCAGCACAACAGGATGGAAACCTACACTGATTCCTATAACACAATAACAATATACCATCAAAAATAACATACCACAACGCCACGACCTCAATGACTGACTGATTGACTGACTGACTGACTGACTGGACCGTTCAGCAGCTTGCCTTTACCTTCCTTCGGCTTGTGTTAGGGGTGGGGGGGGTTGGAAATGACGACCAGGACAAAGCTTTCACTTGCAGTAACATTTGTGGAAACTTGTCCAACTCCAGACCTTCAGTGTTTCCCTTTGCCGCAACATTTTGACACATTCTCTTCATACGTTGGTGCAAGTTGTCCACTCGACCGTCACTCACCGATTTCTTCTTCCTTAAACTTTGGACTTGGCTTGATCCTCGTTTCCTCATTCCTCCTCCTCCTCCTCCTCCTCCTCCTCCTCCTCCTCCTCCTCCTCTTCCTCTTCTACCACACACAAACCTGCTTGCTTCAAAACGTGGTATGGCAGGTTTCAACAACATAAACAAGAAGAGTGGTAACCTGTACCCTGTAAGAGGAAGGTCCGCCCGTCCACCCTCGCTCCCTCTGCTTTCGGTAATGCTGAATTGATTATAAAAAAAATGCGTGTTTTTATTTGTTTTGATAGAACGGCGCTGCACTATTTTGATGAGCCGAATTATAGCCCATTTTTTAGATTCCTCTTCCGATAATTTTTAAATCCTTGACATAGTATACTATAAATATTAGAGGCTTTTAAAATTTATGTTCATAGTATGAATATCATTGCAGCTATAGATATGCAGCGCTGTACTCTCTCTCTCTCTCTCTCTCTCTCTCTCTCTCTCTCTCTCTCTCTCTCTCTCTCTCTCTCTCTCTCTCTCTCTCTCTCTCTCTCTCTTTCTCCAATTTAAAGCTTCATTCGGCACATAAGTACAAAGAAGTACAAAGGAAGAACAGACAGCAAGAGTCCTACTGGATCTAACGAGGTTGTCTGTGTGGCTACACTACTACTATAGTACTACATGTTAGAAGCAAAGGCACAGAAAAGTGGAAGGCTCCTCCCAACTTACTCCTCCCTCCAGCCGAAGCTGTCCGGAAGAGGAAGTGATACCCTGTAGTATGGAAGAACTGTCATGGCATTTGTATAGGAAAGTGAGAAAACAGGTAACTATGACTATTATTACCAGGAAAAAAAAACACTAATGCTTTTACGCAGGAATGAAATACTCGATTTGGGGAAGTGATGCTAAGTGCTTATCGAGTTTTTTCCTTAAACGTTACAATCGTATTACTATTAGGCTTCACTTCATCTATACACCTTTTACATAGGTGAAGCCTTATTCGACACAGTAGAAAGCTTAACTCTACACAGTTTGAAGCTTCACTCGACGCCCAGTTTGAGGCTTCACTCACCTCGCAAGTCGAGGCTTCACCCGCCGCTTGGGACCACAACACTTTTGAGCTCCGGAAAGAGAAGTTTAGAAGAAAAAAATCTGACGGACTGAACCAAAACAACCCAAAAAGGAGTGTGATAAGCCCTTGGCCCCGCGGGAGGAGGAGGAGGAGGAGGAGGAGGAGGAGGAGGAGGAGGAGGAAGAGGAAGAGGAAGAAGGAGAGGGAGGAGGAGGAGGTAACATTTCGCACCTTGTATTGTAAATGATTGACAGTTTTGATTGATGAGATCACATTTCTTCTCTTCTCTATGCTTCTCTTCTTTTCCTCTCTCATCCCTTTCCTCTCTCTCTCTTCCTTTCTCTCTCTCTCTCTTCCTTTCCTCTCTCTCTTCCTTTCCTCTCTCTCTCTCTCTTCCTTTCCTCCCTTCATCCTCTCTCCGTCCTCGTGCCTTCTACTTAGACCTCCTGTGGTTTATTTGTAGATGCCTTTCTTGTTCAATAGCTGCCTTGTCCTGATGGTGTGTGTGTGTGTGTGTGTGTGTGTGTGTGTGTGTGTGTGTGTGTGTGTGTGTGTGTGTGTG
>JAXIVD010011824.1:5000-10560 GCA_036785275.1 Cancer borealis
TATTCTGATATGTTTGGAGGCGTTGTTCTTCAGATTTACCATTTTTTTAATATGTTCTAGCAGCCTTTAAATATCATTCTTCTCTGACTTTCTATGAAGACTATGAAGAAAACAGATGGTAAGTTTTAAGTGCACAGGAGCTGACTTGTGTAGGTCAACTGGCCTTTTGCAGTCTCCTTATGTTATGTTCCTATGTTCTACATTGAGCAGGTGTGCATTATGTTACATCTTTACCGGAATGCTCCAGACATTTGAGTTATAGTTTTACATTACTTGATGAATTCTGAGAAGCTTTTCTTAATTACATTTCCATCGCAAATTCCAAGTTTCGGAGATGTTCAATGTTTTCTATGTGACCTTCTCTTCGAACGTTTGTATCTATCTTTTTTTTTTCCTCCCTAATCAGTTACTCTACACCGCCTTGAAACAGGTGAGTGTTAACATTATCACTATTTTCTTGTTGTTAGTTTTACATGGATGTTAATAAAACAGAGGTTGTGAGAATACCATAGTTAACAATGTTATTTATGTCTATGGTTATCCTGTCTAATTATACGTCTTTAAGGAATCGTGCGAGGCTGTTGTTGTGACTGCTGTTTGCGTCCAGCCAGGAAATACAATTAAAGTTTAGCATATTTCACTAAGCTTTGAGTGAATATAACATCCACATTACCTACTACTTGATTACACACACACACACACACACACACACACACACACACACACACACACACACACACACACACACACACACACACACACACACAAACACACACATGAGTTACGGATCTATATAGTGTAACCGGTTTTCACGCTGTCATACGATAAAGCAAGTATTTAGACATAGTTGCATCGTGCACTGCAAACAACAGTATAAGAATCTACTGTTACGCCTGTTTCACTAAGCACCATTCCAGTATTGACCAATCATCCCCTAACAAGTAACCACTTTGTCCTATACACGCCTTACCACCTCATGGATGTTAAGGTGTTGTGACTCAGTGCTTCCTTAACACCATATGATGTAGTATTACGTGCGGTACGTAATTAGTAGTACATTTACATAATCTAGTACAGCTTAGTATCAGTTGGTATCTTCTATTTCGCCTGTCAAGTATTTTTATATAAGATCGAGGTGGTATGTTTTCTTCGTACTGAATGTGAAACCAGGTCGTTCTACCGTCAAATTATTTATATTTCCCTAAGTGTCTTATTCCTAAAGTTAGTCAGAAAGTAAGTGTTCCGTTGTTCAGTATTGAAATAAAATATATAAAAATAACTACTGAGAATATAAGAAGCATTGACATTTTAAAAGTTTAATATATAAAACTTAGCCTTCTTGTATAAATAATCCGAGTAAATAGTTTAGTTACCCTTACACTCCTAGTCCATCACTACGTAGTAAAGAATGTTAACTCCTATCACGGGGTGTACGAATTTATTTCAAGGTCACGGCCTCCACACCATCAGGCCATGACAACGCTTCCCTTACTCTGGATTTACTTCACGCACGTAACTCACAAGGTGGATAGACAGGAGAGTGATAAACGGAGGAAAAACGAGAGAAAGCGATATACAAGATGGATGTGTGAATGAATAACTGGCAAGGGTTGTGAAAGTAGAGTGGATGGTAGTGGATTGGATGATGATGCGTGGACTCGATTTGTTTCTTACTTATGTAGGAAATAATTAGCAGATTAACCATTTGTTTTATAATGCATCTTCGTTTTATGTTCATGCTGCACTTCCTTCCCCCATTCCTAAGCGTTGTATTTACTGAGAAAATCAAGTTACCTCAAAATCACCACGAATGGATGGATAGCCTAATGCAGCAAACTGTACACAAGCTTATATGCTAAAATATACTACACTAAATGGGGTTTTCTTACATTATAAAGGTGCATAAGTTTGTTACTTTGTGCATCGCAAAATATTATAAAAAACAAATACATATCTAGGTAGATAAATTAAATCAAATATCACTATGGGTATCTTGGCCAGAACAATCTCTTGGAATCTGTACAACGCAGGTGGACAAAACAGATTACTGGTCTGTCTGACCTTCCATACGCTGAGAGGCTGACCACGCTTGTTCTCTGTGAAGGGCAGGATGTTGAGACAAGACCTTATATTTTGTTATCGTATTTTCCATGAATTAAGTATCATTTCTCCAACTGATATTTTCACTATATGCCCAGTTGTTCGTACTAGAGACCATAGATTTAAGATCCAAATGCAGCATTGTCAGTTGGAAGCTCGTAGACGTTTTTTCTCTTGTCGTGTCATTCAGAGGTGGAACTCACTACCCCATGATATTGTTGATGCTCCCAGCCTCCCTGTGTTAAGTCCAGATTACAGTCCTTCTTGGGTAATGATTTGTTCTCCTTTTGATCCCATTTTTCTCAATTCCATCCACCCACTTTGCTCTATCCTGTATCCAGTTCTTTTCTATCTTTTGATATTTTCTTGTCCATTTTTTTTTTTTTTATTGGAAGATACACTCAACCAGTCATTCATTATCATCTTGTAGTAATACTGCCCGTGTAGCCTGACTGGAGTATCTGTCTTGGTCTTTTGGGCCTGCTCCCCCCCCCTTGTCCAGTCTAGCTGGACACAGAGTGGTAAGGCCCTACCAGGTGAGTTGACCAGGTGAGTTGACTATCGCCATACGGTAGCCTAGTCAAGGAATAGTCCCCGATAAAAACATTTGCGTTTTCTTTTATAATACAACTTATGTTTTCAAAGACAGATGGAGCGTCACTCGGAAGTCTCACAATAAAACGTGATTAATAGTTACTTATTATTAATTATCATAGCATTTATATATAACTCTTATAGCTAAAGAAACAACATGATAAAGATGAGAGGAGGGAATAACGTTAAAATAGGAGAAGAGAAGAAAGGAGAGAAGACGCGAGGAGAGGGAAGAACAAGTCATCATTCTATTTTGCTTCGCTCAGAACGTCAGCTTCCTATCAATTATTCCTTGCCATAAATATCCTAGAATCATCCTCTTTAGCTGCTGCCACTGCCCTCCCTTCTCTGTCCATCGCGTCCTCCACCCTCCTCACCCTCCCTCACCCTCGCCACACATGAAATACAGCCACGTTTACACACCTTGATGGAGGCCTCGATCATAGCTGCCAAGGGACGCCGCCATGGAACTAACACAGTTAAACAGACGCATCATTACTCATACTAATACTACTAATACTACTTCTACTCCTGCTACTACCATTACTAATACTAATAATGATAATAATGATACTCTACCACTACTACTACTACTTCTACCGTCACTGTTGTTGTCACTGTTGAACTCTCACTGTGTTTGGGGAGGGCCTCCAGAGCCATTTCCCCGCACTCTCTGCACATGCGCGAGCAGTCTCGTCTCGAGATTGGCTGCCCTAACCTACCTAATCTGCCTATCCTAGTGTATCTAGTTTGTCTAACCTTACCTAAAGTAACTTATATGTAAGAACTTTACTTAACCTAACCCATCCTTTACGTTTGCAAGGTAGGATTAGCTGCATGTTTGTCGTGGTCGCGCGTGACACTCTCGAAGCTCACCAATACATCGATTGTGAACATTTTATCATTTTTATCATTACCGCTATTTCATTGTTCATCCTACAGTTTGTTCATGTCTTCTCAGTATATGATTATATGAATTATGCTTTTAGACAATTTATATTCCAAGTATCAAGGGAACTTTCATATTTGGTTAACGGAAATAGATATCTGACAACTCAAACTTATGGAGCTAAATAAATTGAAACTAAACTAACTTAAGAGAAATATTTCCCTTAAGTTATAGTGCGCTGGTATGATGGTATCAGTAATTATTTTAACTCTGAACCTCAACCACGTTAATGTTTTTTTTCTTATATTCAGTTTTGGCAAGTAATCTTCCCTTCCCTAACCTGTTGTGTGGTGTTGTAGTAATAAATACACTGACTGGTTGTGGTTGTATTTAAACGTGTTGCTATTATTTTCTGAAATAACTAGTATTTCCTCCACTTCCCCCCCCCCCACTTTTTTATATTCCTCCTTCACCTCCTCCTCCTTCTCCTCCACCTCCTCCTCCTCCTCCTCCTCCTCCTCCCGCTGATACAACAAGAACAACAACAACTATTAGTACTACGACTATGTTTTTTTATACTGATGGTGGTTATGTTTCTCCATAACTACTACAACTACTATTATTATTACTTCCACTACTACTACTACTACTACTACTACTACTACTACTACTACTACTACTACTGCTACTGCTACAGCTACTACTACTGCTACTGCTACTGCTACTGCTATTGATACGGCTACTGCTACTACTACTACTACTACTACTACTACTACTACTACTACTGCTACTACTACTACTGCTACTACTACTACTACTACTACGACTGCTACTACTACGACTGCTACTACTACTACTACTACTACTGATACTACTACTACTGTTACTGCTGTTACTACTACTGCTACTACTGCAATTTTTTTCCTCCTCCTCCTCCTTCTTCTCCTCTTCCTCGCCCTCCTCTTTAACTCGACAGTCTTGTAAATCGAAAAAAAGTCTTACATTTCTATAACTAAAAACACATATAAAGAATATTATTATCGAACTCATTTATAGACTACCAGTATACAATATTACTAGTGATAAAAGGTTATACAATCAGATCATTGGAGTAAGTAATTGATTTGTAAACGTAATTTTTGGAGACTTTAATCTTCTTGTTACTTCATGGAAAAATAATCTTAAATCACATATGGATCACAACTTATATAATAATTTGTTAGAGAATGTTTCAAGTCAACATTAAAGGTGGTCATATACTAGACCTTATATTTTCAACAAACGACAGTCTTGCAAGCCACAGTCTATATAGTAGGGCTGCTGATGTCTGTTTTCCTTTGTACTCCTTTGTGCTCTTCGTCATCCTCCTCCTTCTCTGTTTCTCTGTTAATTCATTAGCAACACCTTCAAAAGATAAAAACCCGCTGCACTGAAGAACCTCACACTTCCCTCACCTGCTAAGACGAATAGGCTATATTTCCTGTCTGACTGAGAGAGAGAAAGAGAGAGAGAGAGAGAGAGAGAGAGAGAGAGAGAAGAGAGAGAGAGAGAGAGAGAGAGAGAGAGAGAGAGAGAGAGAGAGAGAGTATATAATTCCTCCATCTCCCTCCATGTTTCCTCCTTTCCCTGTCCTTCCTTTCTCCATCACCAAAACGACTTCATTAACCTGTCAGGTGAGGGTGGGGGGGAGGGGGGAGCACACCTTGTCCTTACCTGTTGTTATACCAGGCGGCCATTTCTCATTAGCGACAGGTAAAGCAAGGTGAGGCATTACGTCATTCACTAATTATCACGCACGGCGAAGGGAAGGAAAAGGAGAAGGAAAAGTGAGAGAAAGGGGGAGAGAAGAATAGTGAGGAGGAAAAAATGGGGAGGTAAAGGAGGGGGAGAGAAAGAAATAGTTTGGTTAATGAGAGAGAGATATAGATAGAGATAATAATAAAAGGTAGTAACAGATAAGAATTAAGAAAAAAATTA
>JAXIVD010011825.1:5000-10559 GCA_036785275.1 Cancer borealis
TGTCAGCCCATCGACACACCTGTCTTCACCTGTCTACACCTGTCGCTATCTAGACAGCCCCGCTCTCTTCCCAAGGTGAGCGGCGGGAAGGGTGGAGGGAGACGCTACCTACCTACCCTAACCTAACTTAATTAACTCTATCTACCTACTTACCTTACCTAACCTAACCTAACCTTACCTAACCTTACCTTACCTAACCTAACCTAACCTAACCTAACCTTACCTCACCTTACCTAATCTAGCCTTACCTTACCTACCTCCCTTCCTATCTATCTCTACCTACCTACCTACCTACCTACCTTACCTACCTTACCTACCTACCTTACCTACCTCCCTACCTGCCTTCCTACCTGGACATAGGAACACACACCTGCCAATCTTCCCTGAATAACTCATACACTGTAAATGTTGTACTAATTCTTGTCCCTACATCCTGTTAGCTTCATTCATTCATCTCACTCACTCACTCACTCACTCACTCACTCACTCATTCACTCATCGTCTCCCCTTCCCCTTCCCTTCTCTTTCCTTCCCTTCATTTCTCTTCTCTTCACTTCCCTTCACTTCTCTTCTCTTCCCTTCCCTTCCCTTCCCTCTCTTTCCCTTTCCTTTCCTATGAAGAGGAAAATAATATAAAGGGAAGAGAAGGGAAAAAGGAAAGGAAGGAAAGGAAAGGAAAGGAGAGGGAAAGGAAGGGAAGGATAGCAAAGGGAAGGGAAGGGAAGGGAAGGGAAGGGAAGGGGTATAGGTTATAAAGGGTATTGTTAATGATAGTAAAAGGCTGTGATTGCTTTGTTAATTAATGAAGAAATTAGTGAATGAATAATTGCGTTGTTTGTGAATTCGGGTAATTAAATGTTTGTGTGTGTGTGTGTGTGTGTGTGTGTGTGTGTGTGTGTGTGTGTGTGTGTGTGTGTGTGTGTGTGTGTGTGTGTGTGTGTGTGTGTGTGTGTGTCGGCGGGTAGCACAGCGGTGGTCTCACGGAACGGAAGGAACATATGAACGGAACACTCACTAGATAATTAGTGTTTCATTCCGCTGTGTTGAGTGTTGAATTAAGGAACGCCGGAACGAACCAAAAGTAATAATGATGATGATTAATGAAATAATGACGATAGGAATGAAAAATAAGGAATATAATGAAACGGAAATTTGTATAATGTTGAGTGATGGATTAAGGAACGGCGGAACGAACCAAGAATAATAATAATAATGATAATAAATAAAATAATGACGATTGGAATGAAAAAAAGGAAATATAATGAAACGAAAATGTATACTAATGAGAATAATAATAATAATAATAATAATAATAATAATAATAATAAAATAATTGTAGCTATTAATACTTCCTAATTGTCTATTTTTTTTAAACATATATATATTTATCTATCTATCTATCTAACACACAGACACATACATACAATCTCTTATCTCTCTCTCTCTCTCTCTCTCTCTCTCTCTCTCTCTCTCTCTCTCTCTCTCTCTCTCTCTCTCTCTCTCTCTCTCTCTCTCTCTCTCTCTCTCTCTCTCTCTCTCTCTCTCGTAAATCTTTCAGGAGCTTCATAAAACATTTCTCTCTCGTCTCTTCCACAAACCAGTTATCAAAATCATTTCTTCTCCACATTTCATCACCGCTTCTAAATACCGCCAATAGTCCGCTAAATACCGCCAATAGTCCGCCAAATACCGCCAATAGTCCGCTAAATCCGAAATATGAAAAATGAGAAAAAGACACAGAGAGAGAGAGAGAGTAAAATAAAAGAAAGATAGTAGTAGGAGATATAATGATAATAATAATACGTAGAGGATGATGATAAAAGAGAAGAAGAAGGAGGAGGAGGAGGAGGAGGAGGTGGTGGAATAGAGAGAGAGAGAGAGAGAAAGAGAGAGAGAGAGAGAGAGAGAGAGATGGTTATTTTTATTATTATTATTATATGGTCCGTTAAATCCGAAGTGTGAAAAATGAGAAAAACAGAAAAAGAGAGAGAGAAGAAAATAAAAGAGAGAGAGAGAGAGGAATAGGAGATAAAATATAATAATAATAATAATATCAACAGAGTATATAATAAAAGTGAAAAGAGAGACACGCAATACTAGAGAAAGAGGAAAAATAAGAAAAATGAGAGAAACAGAGAGAAAGAAGAAAATTAAAGAGACAGAGAGATAGAAATAGGAGAGAAAATATAATAATAAAAGAATAAGAAGAAGGAGGAGGAGGAGGAGGAGGAGGAAGAGGAGGAAGAATAGAGAGAGAGAGATAATTATTTTTATGATTATATTGTCCGTTAAATCTGTCGCGCGCGTTTCAAAATTACCGTCACCGCCGCCTGAGTCGGTTTAGCGGTAAATAATAATAATGATAATAATGATGATGATAATGATGATAATGATGATAATGATTCTATAATATAATGTTTAACCACTGCAATACTTAACCACATAATTATAGCGTGTTGTGTTAAATATATGAGATATTTTTTTTATTAAGATAGACAAAATTATATTGAAATGATTGAAATAAATAGTTAAGAATATTTATAAAGCGATAATGATGATGTTTAAATAAGGATGTTAATTAAAAATGCGGTTATATTTGTAGTAATTAGAAGAGACGGAGATAGATATATATAATTACTACTATTATATTGAAACTGTAAATGTAAAGTAGATAATATTTATAAAATGGTAGTAATAATATTTATATAAGACGTTATTAAGTTGAAAAATTATTGAAAAGGCGATATATTTGTAGGAAGAAGAGAAGGTAGATTTTCCGATAAGATAAAAGTGCCGATAACGAGACAACACTTCCGATACGCAATATACATCGGTGCCGATTTATGTGTAGTAATTATTTGTGTTGATTTCTTTATTTTTTTTTTTTTTCAGCGGTGTTAGATAATACTTTTTTTTAGTTATATATTTTGTTCACCTATGTATTTATTTGTTTATTTATTTATTTATTCATTTATATTTTGCGTTCAATTCTAAAAGTAATAATTATTTCTTTATCATCGCTGCGGATATTATTATTATTATTATTATTATTATTATTATTATTATTATTATTATTATTATTATTGTTATTATTATTATATCCCTGCAACACAAAGAGAAGCAACACATGACCGCGCAACACATACGGAAAAGCTACAATATTCCCACAACACTAAGAGAACGATAATTTACTCGCAACACAAAGAAACAACAACATTTAAATTGCAACACAAAAAAAATAATGATAATAATAATACGCTGCAACACTTAAATACTTAGCGGCAACACAACGGAACAACACATCACCGCAACACTATAGGAACGACACTTCACCGCAACACAAAGACAAATAAATTCCCGCAACACTTAAAGAATAACATTTAGTCGCAACACATCAAAAATAACTTTATCGCAACTTAAAAGATCGACATTTTACCGCAACACAAAGAAAAAACAAAATGTCCGCAACACTTTCTCGCAACACAATAAGAATAATTTCATTGCAACACTTAAAAGAAGCGACATTTTAACGCAACACTGAAATAGCAACACAAAGGGAGCAACACTTCGCTATGAGACTTAAGCGACACTTTCTCGCAACACAAAGACCACCACCACCACCACCACCACCACCACCACCACCACCACCACCACCACCACCACCACCATCACCACCACCACCACCACCACCACCACTGCAACACACCACCACACTCACAACAACACATTATCACCGCAACACAAAATAGAAAATAAAAAAAACACATTTAACATACACGGAAAAAAAAAAAACACAACACAACACACACACACACACACACACACACACACACACACACACACACACACACACACACACACACACACACACACACACACACACACACACACACAACACAACACAACACAACACAACACAACACAACACAACACAACACACCTACATTTCAACAGGGGACCGGCGGGGGAGGGGGCAGGTAGGCAGGGGGTGGCGTGCCCTAACCCTAACCAATACCCCCACTACCCCGCCCAAACCCGCAATACCCCATCAGAACCACGGGCGTGATGCGATAGATAGAGCGAGAGAGAGTGTGTGTGTGTCCGCCCTCTAAAGACGCCCCAAAAAACTTCCCCTCACACCCTGATCTCCGGCAGCAAATCAAATCTACGACTGCCTATCACATTTGCAGTCCTAATGAGGCTGGAGCCGTGGGTAATTAGAGTAAATTTGCAAAGTGCGGCGTTAATGAAAGGGAGACTTACCTGGTTGAGACGGTGTTATGGCAGCTAGCATTGCAGAAGGGCGTCACTGCTAACCTTGATTATGAAAAGGCAACCGTCCCTCTCATTACAGACATATGAAGTAATATGGTCGCCAGACAAGATCTAAATGGAGATTTCCCAATACTAACTTTGCTTGTTAAACCTATCTCCTCTTGTTAAGGCGTAGACGCGTCGCTATACCCGCGCGGACCAACCATACGCCAGGATTCACTACTATGGGCGGGGTGTTGGGACCAGACTCCACCCACCGCACGCCCACAGAGCCAATAGCAGCCTCGGACACCCTCAACGAAGAATAATCTGCCGCTAAATTGAAGATAATACACATTGCAACCATACAATTGAACGGATTGCCTGCTTACTTCAGCCCACCCTTCACACCACCTCACGCCCACCCCAACCCCGCCCCACACACGCCCGCAATCACGCCCACGATACCACACAACACTAAGAGAAGGAAATTTAGTAAAGTTTCAGCTCCTGGCCCCACTGGAGTGTCATGGCGGACCTGACAGTGACCCACCCACCCACCCACTCCCGCCCACCCCACCCACCCCGCCCATTCCAACCTACCTGCCACCACGCACTCACATATACGTACATATACACACATGTACACACGCTCATGCACACGTATACACAGTCAGGCAGGCAGGCACATAGTCGTACACACACACATATATACACATACTCGCATACACACACAGACACTCACACACAAACACGTACACGCGAAATACATTTGTCAATTGTCAAAACGTGTGATTGAATCCTGTGTGTGTGTGTGTGTGTGTGTGTGTGTGTGTGTGTGTGTGTGTGTGTGTGTGTGTGTGTGTGTGTGTGTGTGTGTGTGTGTGTGTGTGTGTGTGTGTGTGTTGTGTGTGTGTGTGTGTGTGTGTGTGTGTGTGTGTGTGTGTGTGTGTGTGTGTGTGTGTGTGTGTGTGTGTGTGTGTGTGTGTGTGTGTGTGTGTGTGTTTATATTAGATTCTCTTTCCAAGGATTGTAGACACACACACACACACACACACACACACACACACACACACACACACACACACACACACACACACACATACACACACCTTGTAACATCACACGCACATGCAAAAACACACATATGTACACACAATGTTTGCATATGTAAAAGCTGTGTATTCATGAGTACTAAAAATCATGTGACTGTTTTTCACACACACACACACACACACACACACACACACACACACACACACACACACACACACACACACACACACACACATACACACACAACAG
>JAXIVD010011827.1:5000-10557 GCA_036785275.1 Cancer borealis
GGAAGTAAAGAGAGTCACAGTCACAGTAGGGGAAGTAAAGAGTCACAGTCACAGTAGGGGAAGTAAAGAGTCACAGTCACAGTAGGGGAAGTAAAGAGAGTCACAGTCACAGTAGGGGAAGTAAAGAGTCACAGTCACAGTAGGGGAAGTAAAGAGAGTCACAGTCACAGTAGGGGAAGTAAAGAGTCACAGTCACAGTAGGGGAAGTAAAGAGTCACAGTCACAGTAGGGGAAGTAAAGAGTCACAGTCACAGTAGGGGAAGTAAAGAGTCACAGTCACAGTAGGGGAAGTAAAGAGTCACAGTCACAGTAGGGGAAGTAAAGAGTCACAGTCACAGTAGGGGAAGTAAAGAGAGTCACAGTCACAGTAGGGGAAGTAAAGAGTCACAGTCACAGTAGGGGAAGTAAAGAGAGTCAGAGTCACAGTAGGGGAAGTAAAGAGAGTCAGAGTCACAGTAGGGGAAGTAAAGAGAGTCACAGTCACAGTAGGGGAAGTAAAGAGTAACAGTAGGGGAAGTAAAGAGAGTCATAGTCACAGTAGGGGAAGTAAAGAGAGTCATAGTCACAGTAGGGGAAGTAAAGAGTAACAGTAGGGGAAGTAAAGAGAGTCATAGTCACAGTAGGGGAAGTAAAGAGAGTCATAGTCACAGTAGGGGAAATAAAGAGAGTCACAGTCACAGTAGGGGAAGTAAAGAGAGTCACAGTCACAGTAGGGGAAGTAAAGAGAGTCACAGTCACAGTTCTAAGTCCCTGGCAGACCCCCTAAGGGACCCCTGAGACCACCCAGAGACGCAGAGACCAGGGAAGAAAAGGAAGTTTCAAGTATTTGGAGTTTTAAGTTTAATTAATTACATTAGCGTCCCCTCCCCCCCACACACACACACGAGGGAGTAGAATTTAGCGTCCACTCCACTTTACTCCACTCCAAGCGATGAGGGTGTTCAATGACCATTATAATGATGACTATGATGATGATGAGGATGATGATGATTATGATGATGATGATGATGATGATGATGGGGGTGGGACGAGGGATGATGTAAAATGAATAGGAGGGAGGAAGGAAAACCCGCCAAATGGTACTCAATGATGATGATGATGATGATGATGATGATGATGATGATGATGATGATGAGGAGGAGGAGGAGGAGGAGGAGGAGGAGGAGGAGGAGGAGAAGGAGGAGGAGGAGGAGGAGGACAAAGAAGAGGAGGATGCCAATAATGAGCATGAGATGGAGAAATAGGAAAAGGAGGACGAAGATGATGATGAAAAAGAGGATCAGGAGGAGGAGGAGGAGGAGGAGGAGGAGGAGGAGGAGGAGGAGGAGGAGGAGGAACGTGAAGAATACAACACAAAACTACATTAATATTCCAATAATAAATCCCTCAATAGAAAAAAAATAATAATATTAATAATTCCAAAAACCAATGATGAAATTATATATATAAAAAAAATGACATAGTTATTCCTTCTACAGAACAATAATAACATCTTCCATTTTCTTCCCATAACCCCACATTACGTTTTCTTTATAACACTTAACCTAACCACACGTGCTAAATATATATATCAATGAATTACGTTATACAACCAACACGTACGTAAAAAAAAAAAAAAAACTTTTATATAACCTTACGTACACTGCCTCACTATTAACTCATGATTTATAAGGTGTAGAATTTTTTTTTTATTTTTTTTTTTTTGTAGTGGTTATGTAGCTGTAAAGGTGTAGGAATGTAGTTGATGTAGTGGTCTTGGGTGTAGGTTTGAAGGTGTAGAAGTGTAGTTTTTGTAGCTAGTGTGTATTCTTGTGTTATCTTGGTTATCTTTCCTCCCTGTAGTGTGTTCTTATGTAGTGTTATCTTTCTCCTTTTGTTACTGGCAGAGGCTCCGTATTTCTTTTTTTTTCCTCTTTTTTCTATCTTTATTTTCATGTGATATGATGATGTTTTCTTGCCTTTTATTTTTATAGTTGGAGGAGGAGGAGGAGGAGGAGGAGGAGGAGGAGGAGGAGGAGGAGGAGGAGATGGTGCAGTGTATGTATGAGTGTGTGTATGTGTGTATGTGTGTGTGTGTGTATGTGATGGTGGTGATGGTAGTAGTAGTAGTGAAGGTGGTAGTGGTGGTAGTGGTGGTGGTGGTGGTGGTAGTAGTAGTAGTAGTGGTGGTGGTGTGGATGTCGCTCACTAGAGTAGAGTCGAGTTGAGGCGCTGAGTAAGTAAGATTCGCGGGTATGTTTGAGGGGCGGTGAGGCGAGGCAGTTGTGTTCACCCGAGGGTAAACACAACAGAAAGGAAGGTAGCGAGGCCAACAGAATAGAAGCAGCAGCAGCAGGAGGAGGAGGAGGAGGAGGAGGAGGAGGAAGAGGAGGAGGAGGTTTCCCCATTGAATGCAAAAAAGTCTAACCCACGCGGCCTTCCCAGTGCGTTAAGTTCAACCAGTTACGAAAATCTTTAAACCAAGGAAGATAACAATTGTAGAGAGAGAGAGAAAAAAAAAGAATGAGGAAGAGAGAGAGAGATTCAGCGACGCAGCACAACGAAAAAATATGTATAAAAAAAAGAATAAAAAAACACCCACACACGCTTGTCTTGAATCGTCTTCGTGGTAATAAAACACGAGATAATTCTGCGATAAAGAATAAATGTTTCCGAGGGAGAGGCGAAGCGAAGCTAGGCCAGGCCAGGCGAGGCGAGGCTAGTCTTCCCAGCAGCTAGAAGAAGTAGAGTACATCCACAAACTGCGTCGTAGCCTGTCCATCTGTCCTACTGGCGCCTCCAAGACAGAGTGAATGCAGAAATAAAGTGTCAGGAATAAACTCTTTTTATCCTGCAGATCCTCGTGTTAACATTCTTTCCTCACGCAGCAGCAAGCAGCCTTGGGGAAGCACGTCACCTCACCTCACCTCATGAAGTCGCCTAACAAGACTAAGGAAAATAGAAGAGGAGGTTGAAAGGCCGCAGGAAACATGGTATATAAGAAAAAATAAAGCTTTGCCTCACTATAAAAAGCAGGCAGTTATGAGGAGTCTTGGAGTGACAGCCTGGAACCCGAAGCTTCACGGCCACACGAGCAAACCATGTCAGTTAATAAGTCAAGTGAAAATGTTTCGCCAGTCGCTTCGTTGCTCTACCAGCCAGGATAAAGGTTGCCAAGAGAGACTCAACCTGCACACCACACCACACCACCGCACCGCACCACACATCAACACACCTCCCTACACCCTTACACCCTCAGAGCCTCCACCCACCCACGTATACCATTCCACATCATCGCAGAGTCTTATAGAGCCAGAAAAAGCCTCATACCGCGCTACACAGTCCTATAAAACCCAAAGGATCTCTAGAGCCTGACAGAGCCCCACGCAGCCCCCCAGAGACACGTGGTTAGAGGGCGCCCCAGTGGAGGTCTTGGTGATGGGTGAGACGTGGCATCTCGCCTTCCACGCCGCCCACACACCGACACACCAACTGCAGCGGGACGTGACGGGCCAGAAATGAGAGAGGAGACAAAACTGACTTGTGAGAGGAGTGGAGAGGCGAGGAGAGGCGGCAGGAAACGCGGGGCAGCGGAAGGCAAGATGGTAAGGATGCAAGTCTTCTTCTTCTCCTCCTCCTCCTCCTCCTCCTCCTCCTCCTCCTCCTCCTCCTCCTCCTCCTCCTCCTCCTTGCCACCCACGGGAGAGAATTCAGTCTACTAGGGTTAAATGAAGTCAGCCTGGAGTGCCAAGGTGCCTCAGGTGATGAACGGCACTGTAAGGTATTGTTGTGTGTTCTAGTAGTACAAAGGCGTTAGTAGCGGCGGTCCTGAGGTCTGAGCGGCGGGTATTGGGAAGGAAAGATTGATTTTCGTTCCCAGTGACAAAGAGACGTAAATAAAGGAGTAAAGAATCTCAATTAGGCCCACGTCTCCTCTCTTCTCCTCTCCCCGCGGGCCTTCCTTCCTTCCTTCCTTCCTTCCGAGGGGACACATTACCTTTTCAATAATGCGGTGAAATAAAAAAGAATAACAGGAAATTAGGACGTGGCTCCCTTCAGCGATGCCCTTCAAGTGATGCCTTTCAGCCCTTCATCAGCCCTTCACCCCCTTCACACAGTGCCCCGGAGGTCTCAGTTTCTGGTGGCCCATCATCTCCCCTCTTCCCGCATCACGTCCAATCACCTCCCCTTCCCCTCCCTCCCTTCCTCCTCTTCCCCTCCCTTCCTCCCCGTCATTCGTCCGCCATAAAACTCTCCCAAACTGCTCCCGGGGCCACGCCGCTTGCCGCCTCGCTGGATGCTTCCCGTGATTGCCCTCGTCCTGGCGGCCTCGTTGTTCTGGGTGCGCCGCGGCCTCGCCCCGGCCTCGCCCCCCGTCAGCCCCATTGAGGGGTCCTCCGCGCCGCACAATGCCGCGCGTCTCACACATAAGGCGTCCTCACCGACACCAATACGACGAGGACGGCGGCGTGGCGTGCGATGGAAGGCCTCGCTGCCCCCTTGCCGTCCCTACCACCCCCTACCGCCCCTCACCGTCCCCCTATCACCGCCAAGACTGATGGCAAACGACCTCCACCCTCATTGTGACCGCCATCTCGTGAGCCCCGACACTGATCGCCCCTCTACCCGCCCTCCACCCTCTCCACCCGCCCGCCCCACTGCTCCACCACCCTTCACCGGCCCTCCATCACACTCCACCTCCCCTCCACTCCTCCACCACCTCCCTGCCCCCCCTCCATCACCCACACACGAGGCGCCGCACCCACGGACGCGGAAAACGTACAAAAAAAAGAGAAAATAAAAGTCCAAAAAAAGCTACAAATAGTTTAGGACAAAATGTGTATTTGGCTTTAGCGATTTCTTGTGTTTTGACGCAGGTTTAGCGATGCGAGTTTGTTTGTTTGTTTGTGTGTGTGTGTGTGTGTGTGTGTGTGTGTGTGTGTGTGTGTGTGTGTGTGTGTGTGTGGATGGACGCTGCCTTGCCTATAAACAAAGGAATGAATAAATTAATAAATTAATTAATTAATGACGACTTGACGAAATATAATGTTGAAAAAAAAATGTTAAGGAGGGAGTTTGTACTTTTCCTCCTTCCCTCCAATCCCTCCAACCTTCCCTCCACTCCCTCCAACCTTCCCTCCACTTCCTCCCTTCTTCCCTCCACCTAAACACTCCTTCCCTCCACTCACCCAACCTTCCCTCCACTCACCCCTTCCTTCCCTCCACTCACTCCAACCTTCCCTCCACTCCCTCCAACCTTTCCTCCACTCCCTCCCATCCTTCCCTCCACTCCCTCCCTCCTCCATTCTCTCCAAATAACAACTACTCTCCATATTGTCCTTGCATCACACACACACACACACACACACACACACACACACACACACACACACACACACACACACACACACACACACATGTACGTGACTCCCAGCTGTCCTCAGGGATATGACTCCTCCTGACAGTCACGTACGTCTGTTTGTTCGTTAATCTCACTCCAAGAAGTAAATATGGGACTGGACAAGCACCTCGCCCTTGCTAATACCTGGAGGAGGAGGAGGAGGAGGAGGAGGAGGAG